>UESW01004832.1:884914-993915 GCA_900491605.1 Calamus simplicifolius
AGAAGTCATTTTCAGCATGAAGGGGAATTCCAACAATGCTGGCAATGTGACTGAGTCCCTCCGGCGTCCAGAATTCAAGAGGAACGTTGAGAAAATGTGCCCAGATAGGAACCCGTTTGCAACCGTCTTTAGATAAATTCATTCCAGTTCTCCAAGCTTTTAGAAGATGGGACGACCTCCAAAATACCAGGGGCCCCCATTAAGAATATCCAAGCACATCGTCTTATCATGGAATTGAAGAAGAAGAAGCCATTGCCATTGCATAGAACCTCCGAGAGTCCTTTACCATCCCATAATCTATGGGCCTGAGAATTGACAAGAGAAAACGGGAGCTTGTCCAGGAAAAAACCAACAATAGTGTTTTCCCAGGCAGCGGCTCCGATGCTCGCCACTGCCGGCGGGATCATGCATCGAAATCTCCTGTCGATCGATTGGACAGAGGGTTTATGATAAGAGAGCTCCATTACAGCTGGGATGTCCGAGACAAGAGAAGCCCAGCTACTCTTAGCGGCTTCCGGAGCAACAGCATCCGCAGGAACCGCCGCCGTGGGAGAAACAGGGGAAGCATGATAAACAGGGGAAGCAGCGGCGCTCGGAGTAGGAGGAGTCAGCAGGGATTTTGAATTACCTCCAGAATTTGGGAGAGGCGGGAAGGAAAGACTAGTAAATTCAAAATCAGGATGAGAAGAATTTGATGACGTCTTCAAGCTGCCATGTACCAGACGACCTGACGAACGGACCGGGCAATAAGATGGAGTCTGGTACGGCCGCATTTTTGAAAATAAACCGCCAGCGGCCTCCTTCGCACGAGCCGGCACCGCCTCAAGATCGGCACCGGACACCGGAGAGGAAACAGCTCCACAGGCCGGGAGCACATATAACTCCAAATCAGCATCAAATAAATCGATCCTGGAAGCAGCGGCAATATCAGCCTCCGCTGGGAAATACAGAGCAAGAGCCACAGGATCCTCCGCCAACAAGGGAGACGAAACCAGCGAGACATCATGAGTGGGAGGAACAATGGGATCGACGGAGGCCTCAACGGGAGAAGAGGAATGAGCAGAAGAGGTTAAGGCTGGAATAGATCTGGATGAGGGATCCAAGGAGGCCTCATCCTGATCTATACCACCCGAGACCATCCCAGGAGCAGAGGGGGATCCGGACCCAGGCTAACCAAGGACGATTCAGCAATTGAAACCATGGACGATTTAGCAAGAAGAACCGGAGAGGGCGCCATGACAAAATCAGCAGGAGGAACTGAATGACCCCCTGAAGCCATGGAGATCACGCAGAGAAAACGAAGAGTAAACGGAAAGCAGGATCTTAGAGAGAGAAGCTCCCATCTTAGAGAGAGAAGCTCCAAAAGGCATTACATTCCACTCATAATGCCCAAAGGGTACTGTAAAGGCCGTTTTGTACCTATCTGTTTCCTTTATCTGTATTTGCCAAAATCCTGATTTCATGTCAAACTTAGAGAATATTTTTGCTTTGTAAAGCCTAGATAAAAGATCCTTTTTGTTAGGTATAGGATACCTAATCCATTCCAAGACCTTATTTCGAGGTTTATAATTGATGACTAATCTGGGAGTTCCTCTTTTTAATTCTGAAGCCTTTTGAACATAAAAGGCTGAGCATGACCAAGGAGACTTACTTGGTTTTATGAGTTTTTTGTCTAAGAGATCTGATATTTCATTTTTACAATATTCTAATAACTCTGCGTTCATCTGGATAGGTCTAGATTTAGTTGGAATATTTATTTCTTTAAAATTTTTAATGTAAGGTAGGCTGACTTGATGTTTTTGCCTATCCCAAAAGGCTGTGGGGTTTTGACTGCACAATTCTTTTTCTATTTTTTTTTTTTTTTTTTGAAAGGTGAAGTATGAAATTTATAAGATAAGGAGAGTTAGGTACAAGAAAACGGGGCATACCCCGGATAAGACAAGTAAGAAAAGTAGAAACCTAAAAGAACAGGTGAAGACATCTCACACGAGATGAAAGCTAAGAGAGACACCATCAAAATATCCCCCGCATCTAGATGTCATTGGAGAAGGGTATCCCAAATCAATTACAGGATTGGGCAAAGTAGAGCTGCCTGATTCCATGATGGAATTTGAATTAGAGTTTCTTTCCATCCATATGATCACCCAAGGCCAAGCCTTCCTCAAAGCGAAGATCCTTTTATATCACAGCACAGCCTCGGCCACAGGGTCTCCCAATAATAAGGATGAGGCAAAAGATCGCACTTACAAGCAATAGCAGTCCACACCTGACAAGAGAATGGGCAATCAAAGAAGAGGTGGTTGTGATCTTCCACATCATCTAGACATAAAACACACTTCATATGACTAATCAACCCGAATGATAAAAGCCGGTCCTGAGAAGGAAGCCTCCCACGGATTGCAAGCCAGAGGATAAATGAGTGCCTAGGGACATGATGCTTGAACCAAACCAAGTGACCCCAAGGCACTCGATTAGAAGGAGATCTGATGACATTCCAAGCTTTTTTGATAGAGAAGTCCAAGGAGCCGTCCCACTCCACTTTATCAATATGAGAACAATTGGGCAAAGGAAGTGATCTAGATTCCTCTCTGAGACTAATCAGCTCTAAAGAATCTGCAGGAGGCCACAACCAATAGCCAGAAGAGATAATAGCACTAACCTTAGCATCAGCGGTGAGGCCCGAGTCATAAATAACTCTTGCATGAGGAGAGGTACAGATAGGGCCTTGAGGTCTCCAGGCATCAAACCACAGTGAGGTACTCTCGCCGTTCCCCACTTTAAAAGAGATGAAAGGCTTCACTCTGTCTCTAATTTTAAGAAGCCTCCTCCAAGTCCACGAGCAATTCCAAGGGACTTTAGCAACCCAGAAATGCTCCTTGTGCAGCAGATTCAATTTAACCCAAGTAGCCCATAAGGAAGAAGAGCATGGATTGCATAACAGCCATACATATCGAGTCATGGAGGCAACATTCCAGTCTTTAATTTTCTTAATCCCGAGACCACCTTCAGCTTTAGGAGTGGAAATATCAGCCCAAGCTACTTTAGCACCATAACGATTCATAGAGACTCCGCTCCAGAGGAAAGCCGAAAGGATGCTCTCAATAGTTTTGGTGACCTTGGCAGGAAGAATGAAATGGGCGCACCAAAAGACTGGATACTAAAAGAACAGATTGAATAAGCTGAACTCTACCCGCATATTTTTCTAATTTCCTCTGAATTTCCTTTATTTTGTTTTTCCAAAAGTCTTCTTGTAACTGTTTTTCTATTTTAGTTATTTTGATCTCCTCTTTAAGATCTAATAGTTGTTGTTCTTTATATTTTAAGGTCTGTATCTTTTGAATACTAAGGTCGTCTTTTAACAAATTGATTTCTTTGGTTTTCGTAGGGTTTACAAACTTGAAAATAATCTCTCTATCTTTGGAAACATAGGTTGATATTCCTCCTTCATCATTCTCATAGGATAAAGAAGGGTTAGGAATGGTGTTCCGAGAACAACAGTTTGGATGTCTTTGGCCACCATGACTGTTGTTTTGAAGCAAATATCATCTTGGCAAATATTTATGTCCGATATTTTATATTTAACTTTGAGGCTCTCATTATTAGCCGTATACAGATTCTCAGTTATTTCTTCATAATATTTCTTTGGAAACAATCCTATGGGTATACAGTTCATGTCTGCTCCGGAATCAACTAAGGCATACACTTCTCTAGTTTCTTCTCCTACTACTAGTCTAACTCTGGCGTTCCATCTCTGAACTTTTACGGCCGTGATTTTATTTAAATAACTGTCTTGTTCACTTTCTTCTTCTTCCTGAAGAATTTCTTTCTTTGGGTTTTTTAACTCTTCTATTTCTACTCTTAGTTTCTTAATTTCTATTTTAATTTGTTTAACTTCTGTTTGTAGTTGATGAATTGGGTCCGTTTTAAATTTTTCTTCTTGCTCCTTTTGTCTAATTATTTCCGATAAGTTTAAAATTTCCTTTTTAGCCTTAGGTTGTAATTCTCTTTTGAGTTCATCTACGTAATTTTTTCTTATTTCCGAATCATCAGTTCTTTCTATTAGGTCTATGAGTAGATCGCTTCTTTTGCTGTTAATCATATTAATTTTAAGATTTTCAGTACAGCCGCATAGGGATATTTCGTCTATGTTTTCGGAGAAAGTTTCTTCTTCATCAGAAGAACATCCTTCATCATTTTCTTCTATTAGGTTGATCTTCTCATATTCTGAACTATCCTCTAGGTCTGAGGGGTAACTTTCTTCACTTTCTGATAACATTAGTTCTAGTATTTTTCCTTCTGGTTTTCTAGAATATCCATTCCTTGGATTTGAGATATCTTATATTTTTTACAATTCTTGCTAAAATGGCCCTTTTTTCCACATCGATAGCAGGTTGCTGTCTTTCTCCGATTGGTATTATCCCTTCTTTTTGGGTTTCCTTGAACTTTTGGTCTCTGGATTTCCACTTTTCTTTACTAGGAAAATTCTTCTATTTATTTGATCTATTTCTAGAGTATGTTGGTCTTTCTACTTTTCTTTTATCTTTCTTCTTTTTCTTAGAAGGAGGTACTAGCACTTCGTATCCGTATTGTTTACAAAATCCTCCTAATTCTTTTCTGGTTGTAAGTTCGTTTCTCTTCAACTTAGACTGGAGTTTCATTTCTGTGCACATCTTTAATGCTGTTGTATTAATGGTTTCAACAATGTTTCCATAGGTAACGTGTTCCCAGTTAATCTCACCCTGGTATTTCTCTGCTAAGGCTTCACTAACCTTTTCGGAGAATAGGCTTGGTAGTCCTGATATGAATTTTTCTTTCCAAAAGGGAGAGTTACAATCCTCTCTTTCAAGGACTCGACATAGGAAAACATCCCTATACCACCTGAAGTCTTGCATTTTAGGACATCTGAGTTTCATTAAAAGCATTCGGTTATTCTCTTGCTTTATGTCTTTTGTTCCTATGAACTGTCTGTATATTGCATGTAGTAGAGTGTCCACCCCATTATGTTCTTCCGAAGTTTCAGTAGACTCTGATTTGACCACAATTTTAGTGCTATTTATTATGAAGTCTCTTTCTTCAGGCTTTAAATATCGATTCCACCATCCTTCTAATTGTCCGGTGAACCCTTGGACTAGAATCCTAAGGGTATCTTTCTCAGATGTACTCGAGGCTCTTAGAGCTCCCGCAGCCATATTCATTTCTCTTAAAACATTCCAGATTTCTCTTTCTGACATCCCATCTATGTTCCATTCGTAAACTACTCCGCTAGTATAGGCCTCTCTTCTAAAACCTTTTCTTTCTTCAAATTGGATATCTGGGGGAGTTGGTCTAGGATAATAATCCTTCTGAGTTCTATAATATGTTTGTCCTTCATTTTTTAGCTTATTTATTTGATTTTTAGATTCTTGCGATGATATCATATTTAGTCTAATTCCTTTTAGTTTATCTATTATCAGGTCTTCTTTAGTTTTAAATCCTTTTTCCCAGCCATTATCCGTCTGGAAAAGAGGCTTTTGCATTTTTATAATTTGATCTACTCTTGGATTCTGGATTTTTTGTTCAAGAGTCTTTTCTAGCTTATTCAATTGTCCTGATATTGTATGTAAGGCTTGATTGCTATAATTGTTTTGTTGTGCTATCTTTCTAATCTCATTATTGGTTGCTGGGTAACTGTCATTTTCTGGTTTGATGGCTTTAAATGGAGAGGCTATAACTATTTGATTTCTATAATTAATCTGACATTCATCTAAAGGGATGTGTTCTGAATTTATTTCTTATTTTCCGTAGTCTTCCAAATTACTCCTAAACTTAAAAGGGTATTTACTTGTAATTTTCTTGTTCTTACATTCTTCTTCAAGCCAAGTGAAATAAGGGATTTCTAATTCTATGGTATATTCATAAACCTATAGTATTCTTGTTTTAAGTCTTCTCTTTCTTCTGGGCTGGTTGTTTTCCATAGCAGTCAACCTTTTTCTTGTTATGTTTTGCTTTAAAGTCTTTTCTAATACTTTCTTTATTAATCTCAAATTTTCTTTTTATCATGTTTAGTTGGTTTGGTATGTCTTCTTTCATTTGAGAATAAGTGGGAGAATAATTTGCTTCTTCATAAAATAGACTCGGACATTTGATTCTAGATCAACCCCTTTAAGTTTTAGGTTTCTTAAGCTAGTTTCTCCTACTTCTGAACCGGGATTTCTCATGCTATAGGATCTTCTAAAATTATATCTAACCGTTCCTTTATCATCTTGGGCTATTTCATTTATTATTCTATTTTCTCTGATTGATCTCCTAGGAGGCTGGGTTTTTTCTAAAGTCCAATTGTTTTCAATTCTTACCCCTTTCCATTCACTCATTTGTGGTACTACTGACTGATGTCTCTCGTTTGTTGCTAGAAATAGGGTTTTTCCTGTAGGTGATTTTCTTATTCCTTTAGCATTGACTCGGGTTTTCATCATCTTATAACTTATTCTGTAGACAATACTTAGTGGTTTAAATTCTGGTTTTATATTTTCGTATCCTGCTACCTTTATGTCTAAAACTAAGGAGTCTTTAATGGCTCCGTCTACGGCTAGACTTAAGTTGGGATAGTTTTCAAAGTAAATAGGTCCCCAACTAACATTAGTACTAATGGCACTAAGAATTGCATCTTCTGCCTCGTTGAAGCGATTATCTTTTAATATTATGAATATAGGTTTATCCATTCCCTCTCTGTGGTTTGGGATTATGGCAACCTGTACTGCTGCAATGTGCATGTATCTAAGTCTATCATCAATATTGAAAGACTGTATGTCTTTTCTTCTAAAAAGCCTAACACTAGTTTGTCCATTTTCTAGCTTAATGTCTAGATCATGTTCTGCGATTTTAACCCTTCGTTCCTCAAAGAGGCTAAAGCTTCCTCTCTTATATATCTGATCATATTTAATTGTTGGAATTTTCTTATTTGTTATATCGATTTCTGTTGCTGATACTGATCTATTCAATACATTGATGGTTTCTTCTGGATAGAAGTCTTGATCGCGGGTTTCACTATCTTCTAAGTTTTCAATCTCATCTAATCTTTGAGTTCTGGTTAGTCTTCTAATTATGCTATTCATTTTGGCTCCTAGGGATGACGGGAATACTGCCGGGAACACTGCCAGTCTTACGCTCTTCTGCTGGCCTTACGCTTACCAACGGACTCACACTTACCAACGTTTCCCCCTAATAGCCTATTGAACAGCTTAATTAAAGTTTCAACCATTGCTCTAAGACTCATTGAGATTAAAGCTAGAAGGCTAGTGGATCCTAGAATCATGACTCTTTTCCAGTAAGAATTATAAATGTTGATTAAGGCAAGTAAGTTCCTTAAATCTCAAGAGATCTCGTCCGGCCGTAGCTCATTACTCCCATGGGTCATAAGTGTACTTTCGTACACCCGCTCAGGGGCGAGATGCTTTCGGATTTATGAGACTTGTCGCCAGTGTGTGCGTGGAGATCTAACATGGCTCTGATACCATTTAGGTGCGGAATGAGCTATGGGTGAAAATTTTTCAAAGTGCGGTGAATAGTTAGCATGAACAGTAATATTTTTTGAAAAGACTGAACCTGGATATTTATTTATAGCAAAGCTTATACTAAGCTTACAAGGTACATTGCTTGGAAAACTTGCATAAAACCGAATAGAAAGTCACAATAACATAAAACTGAAATCTTAATATTTTTCACATAAAAGCTGGTAGTAGATTTTTTACATGAAACTGGCTTCTGGGGATTTGCTACAGTCTTCCTCGGATCTGTCTGAGGTCGAAATACTGGTTTTCATATTCTTCTATGCCCATGATAGTCCAGGTGGCACTGTCTATTATCCTTTGGAGGAGTGGTAGAAGGTCTGGATTTGTTTTGAGTAGGGAGTCTATAAGCTTTAGGGTTTTCTGGCAATCTTCAAGGAGTTTTTTCATGGATGGGCTCATGGTTTTGGTTACTGGCTGCTAGGGAATAGTCTGAGATCAAACTGTTTGTAGAATTCTTCTGCTTGGCTTATGATGGTCTGAGTAGTAAGATGGTTTATCTGGTGGACTGTCTGTTCGGAGTGGTATTGCAGGGTTTTTATGGCAAGGCTGATAAACTCCTGGTAGATAAGCTCAAGTTCAGGGTCTGAGGTTTTCTGAGAGTTTATGTAGGCTATCATGTCTAGGAGTTCATGGGTAAGGTTGGTAAAGGTAAGAAGGTCCTCGGAGATGAAGGGAGACATGGGTTATGGAGGTAGCAAGGCTGACGATGGTTGTTGTTTGAGTGGAGTGTAGGGTATCGAGTGGTGCATGGTTAGGATGAAGGCTAATGGAGTTAAAAGTGGGTAGTGGAGGCGGATTGAGGAGCTTGCTTTCTGAGGAGGCGGTTCCTTCCTTTTATAGCCGAGGGAAGGCTATCTTGGTCCATTCCTCTCTTGAGCAGTAACGGAGATGCGGTCAATAAGAAGGATGATGATTTGATGGCACAAGGTCAGGAAGGACAATGATGAGGGAGGCAACGGGTACAATTATTGGTGGAGTGGGACCATGGAGGTACAATGATTTAAAGTGGAGCTGCCAGGAAGGACAATGATGAGGGAGGCAACGGGTACAATTATTGGTGGAGTGGGACCATGGAGGTACAATGATTTAAAGTGGAGCTGCTAGGAAGGACAATGATGAGGGAGGCAATGGGTATAATTATTGGTGGAGTGGGACCATAGAGTTAGGATTCGCACCTAAGAGGTATAGTGGTTTAGGACGTTTGGCGAGCACTGCAGCACATGTCCGGCTGCATTTGTGACCTTTTTCAGGACAGTGCTCTCAATGGTAAAGAAAAAGTCTGACTGGGTTACTGGAGCTTCACATGCTATGACTGTAATCTGGTTGTTGGAGATTCTTGGAGTTGGCAGGCTGCCACTGTGGTCGGCAGGTACGAAGTTGTGATGTTGGTTAGATGAGGCCTATTGGGAAGGCCTGTTGGCTTCTGGAGTTGGCAGGCTGGTCTGAATGAACTGGACTGTGCTTGGACAAAGCCTATCTGGAAGGCCTTGTTGTCTTTCTTGTTATCTTCCTTATGATGATTATATGATGTTGTAATCTTCATAGGGGTCGTGTGCAAACTGCATTGTCATTGTTGGGTCTGGTTGTGATGATCCAGTGTCTTCTTCGTTGTCTGAGTCTCCAAGTTGGGATAGTTCTTCCAATAGTTTCTTCTTTAATTCTTTTCTGTTGGGAGGCTTACCTGTTGTTGGAGGGACTGAGCCTTTGACTGAGCCTTTTTCAGGCTTTGGAAATTGTTGAGGATGGTCATAAGTAATAAGCCATAATTTGATATTGTTTATTAGTAGTCTTTCTCCTGACTGGAAGTTTTTCCACCATTTGATTCTGAATCTTCGTTCCAGGATGGGTGGATATTGATGGTCCAGAGTCTTGCTGATTCGGGTTTGATCTAACTTGATCTTGGAACAATGCTCCTAATTTAACTTGATTCAGGTTCGATCATAGTTTGANTGTTGTATTTCTTCTGGTAATATGTCTTTAGTCAATCCAAAGTAGATCCACCAGTTGTGGACCCAATTTGGGATTTTCTTGTTGAATTTTGGCAGAAGCTGAAAAACCAACTGTGATTTGTGGGTTTAAGGTAGAAGGCTTTGAACCAGGCTTCTTGGTAATCAAAATAGTTGTATTGTGTGGGTGAATATATTTGGGAGAATGTTTTGGACTGATAAGGATTTCCCCATTCTTCTTTGGTGATGAACTTTAGGATTTTGCATTTTGAATAAGCTATTGCTTCTGAATTGGGTTCTGGAGTATGGGTTATTTCTGCAGAATCTGAGTCTACCAAGATGAACTCATAATACTCTTGGGATTTCAAGGGTATTTCATATCCGGTAGGTAAATGATATTGGATTATTTTGCCATTTACCGAAGGGAATATTCTGGATAGTCTGGGATTTGTTGGTCACTCAGTTCATCCTTTTCTAACAGTTTTACTGTCAAGGAGCAATTTTTGAAATGTAGGGGTTAACCGGAGGTTGTCTGGATGGACTAGGTCTGGTCACACCAGGACTTGGTGGACTGGGCTTGGTTTGATTTGGGCTAGGAGGTGACCATTTCTGAGTGGCCTGGAGTAACTTTGGGAGATGAAGCAAGGACTGAATACTGATTTTTAATAGGAGTAATAGTTTTAAGGGGTACCAAGGTCATGGGCTTGGCGTAAGAGGCTTTGGATCTGGGCTTTTCTGACATTTTGTTCCTGTAAGGAATTCTCTGGTTAGAAAGTCTGGTAGGCTATTTTCTGTTCCTTTTATAAATTCTATTTCGAAATCAAATACCGATAAAATAGCTTGCCATCTTGCAAAAATTTGTTTGGAAACGATATTTTCAACATCTTTTTCTAAAATATCTTTTGCTGATTTGCAATCAATTCTGAGAAGAAATTTTTTAAATATAAATCTTCTTGAAATTTTTGAATGCATGATACAATTGATAAAACCTCCTTTTTTATTGTACTGTAATTTATCTGTGCATTAGTCCAGATTCCTGAATGATATCTGACTAAGGTTTCCTTATTACTAATTTTTTGTTTAAGGATTCCTCCGAATCCTATGTCTGAGGCATCTGTTTCAACAATAACTAATGCTGCTGGATTTAGTAAGGTTTAGGCAGGGAAGTTTTTTGACTAATGTTTTTACTTTTCTGACTACCTGGGTTTGTTCTTCTGCCCATTTGTTTTCTTTTTTCTAAGTTGAGCATACAAAGGTTCTAGGGTGATTCTTAGGTTTGGGACAAAGTCTGCTACATAGTTAAGGCATCCTAGGAATCTTTGTAATTGGGTTTTTTCTCTAATTTCGTCTGAAATTTGTCTGCAAATTCTACAGATCTTTCAATGGGTTTAATAGTACCATGATATATATAGTGTCCTAAAAATCTTATTTTAGTCTGAAAGATTTTAATCTTAGGGGCTGAAATTACTAGTCCATTTGTTTTGCTAGATTATGAAACTGTCTAATGTGTTTGACATGTTGTCTTAAGTCTTCCGAGAAGATTAATACGTCATCAATGTAAACTATTATGAAGTGTGATTCTGAGTTAAATATTGTATTCATCATGTTTTGGAATTCACTTGGGGCGTTTTTAAGTCCAAAAGGCATTACATTCCATTCATAATGCCCAAAGGGTACTGTAAAGGCTGTTTTGTACCTATCTGTTTCCTTTATCTGTATTTGCCAAAATCCTGATTTCATGTCAAACTTAGAGAATATTTTTGCTTTGTAAAGTCTAGATAAAAGGTCTTTTTGTTAGGTATAGGATACCTAATCCATTCTAAGACCTTATTTAGAGGCTTATAATTGATGACTAATCTAGGAGTTCCTCTTTCTAATTCTGAGGCCTTTTGAACATAAAAGGCTGAGCATGACCAAGGAGATTTACTTGGCCTTATAAGCTTTTTGTCTAAGAGATCTGATATTTCTTTCTTACAATATTCTAACAATTCTGCGTTCATCTGAATAGGTCTAGATTTAGTTGGAATATCTATTTCTTTAAAATTTTTAATGTAAGGTAGACTAACCTGATGTTTTTGTCTATCCCAAAAGGCCGTAGGATTTTGACTGCATAATTCTTTTTCTAATTTTCCTTGAATTTCTTCTATTTTGTTTTTCCAAAAATCTTCTTGTAATTTTTTTCTATTTTAGTTATTTTGATTTCCTCTTTAAGATCTAATAGTTGTTGCTCCTTATATTTTAAGGTCTGTATCTTTTGAATACTAAGGTCTTTTAATAAATTAATTTCTTTGGTTTTTGTAGGGTTTATAAATTTGAAAGTAATCTCTCTATCTTCGGAAACATAGGTTGATATTCCTCCTTCATCGATTCTCATAGGATAAAGAAGGGTTATGAATGGTGTTCCAAGGACAACAGTTTGAATGTCTTTGGCTATCATAAATGTTGTCTTAAAACAAATATCATCTTGGCAAATATTTACGTCTGATATTTTATATTTGACCTTGAGGCTTTCATTGTTAGCTGTATACAGATTCTCAGTAGTTTCTTCATAGTATTTTTTCGGAAATAATCCTTTTGGTATACAGTTCATGTCTGCTCCGGAGTCAACTAAAGCATATACCTCTCTAGTTTCTTCTCCTACTACTAGTCTAACTCTGGCGTTCCATCTCTGGACTTTTGCGGCTGTGATTTTATTTAGATAACTGTCTTGTTCGCTTTCTTCTTCTTCTTGAAGAATTTCTTTCTTTGGGTTTTTTAACTCTTCTATTTCTGTTCTTAATTTCTTAATTTCTATTTTGATTTGTTTAACTTCTGTTTGAAGTTGATGAATTGGGTCCGTTTTAAGTTTTTCTTCTTGCTCCTTTTGTTTAATTATTTCTGATAAGCTTAAAACTTCTTTTTTAGCTTTAGGTTGTAATTCTTTTTTAAGTTCATCTATGTAATTTTTTCTTAATTCCGGATCATTAGTCCTTTCTATTAAGTTTATGAGTAGATCGCTTCTTTTGCTGTTGATCATATTAATTTTAAGATTTTCAGTACAACCGCATAAGGCTATTTCATCTATGTTTTCTGAGGAAGTTTCTTCTTCATCAGAAGAACTCTCTTCTTCATTCTTCTATTAGATTAATCTTTTCATATTCTGAACTATCTTCTAGGTCTGAAGGGTAACTTTCTTCACTTTCTGATAACATTAATTCTAGTATTTTTTTCTTTTTGGTTTTCTGGAATGTCCATTCCTTGGATTTGAGATATTTTATATTTTTTACAATTCTTGCTAAAGTGGCCCTTTTTTCCACATCTATAGCAGGTTGCTTTTTCTTTGATTGGTGTTATACCTTTTCTAGGAGCTTCCTTGAATTTTTGGTTTCTGAATTTCCTTTTTTCTTTGCTAGGAAAATTCTTCCGTTTATATGATCTATTTCTAGAGTATGTTGGATTTTCTATCTTTCTTTTATCTTTCCTCTTTTTCTTTGAAGGGGGTACTAATACTTCGTATCCATATTGTTTACAAAATCCTCCTAATTCTTTTTGGTTGTAATTTCATTTCTTTTTAACTTAGATTGGAGTTTCATTTTGTGCACATCTTTAGTGCTGGTGTATTAATTGTTTCAATGATATTTCCATAGGTGACATGGTCCCAATTAATTTCACCTTGGTATTTTTCTGTTAAGGCTTCACTAACCTTTTCTGAGAATAGGTTTGGTAATCCTGATATGAATTTTTCTTTCCAAAAGGGGGAACTGCAATCTTCCCTCTCAAGGACTCGACATAGAAAACGTCCCTATACCATCTGAAGTCTTGCATTTTAGGACATCTAAGTTTCATTAGAAGCATTCGGTTGTTTTCTTGTTTTATGTCTTTTGTTCCTATGAACTGTCTGTATATTGCATGGAGCAAAGTGTCTACCCCATTGGGTTCTTCTGAGGTTTCAGTAAACTCTGATTTGACCACAATTTTAGTACTATTTATTATAAAATCTCTTTCTGCATGCTTTAAATATCTATTCCACCATCCTTCTAATTGTCCGGTGAATCCTTGGACTAGAATTCTAAGGGTATCTTTCTCGGATGTATTTGAGGCTCTTAGGGCTCCTGCAGCCATATTCATTTCTCTTAAAATATTCCAGATTTCTCTTTCTGACATCCATCTAAGTTCCATTCATAAACTACTCCGCTAGTATAGGCTTCTCTTCTAAAACTTTTCCTTTCTTCAAATTGGATATCTGGGGAGTTGGTCTAGGATAATAATCTTTCTGTGATCTATAATATGTTTGTCCTTCATCTTTTAACTTATTTATCTGATTTTTAGATTCTTGTGATGATATCATATTTAGTCTAATTCCTTTTAGTTTATCTATTATTAGATCTTCTTTATTTTAAATCCTTTTTCCCAGCTGTTATCTGTTTGGAAAAGAGGCTTTTGTATTTTTATAATTTGGTCTGCTTTTGGATTTTGGACCTTTTGTTCAAGAGTTTTTCTATCTTATTCAGTTGTCCAGATATTGTATGTAGGGCTTGATTGCTATAATTGTTTTGTTGTGCTATTTTTCTAATCTCATTCTGGTTGCTGGGTGACTGTCATTTTCAGGTTTGATGGCTTTGAATGAGAGGCTATAACTATTTGATTTCTATAATTAATCTGACATTCATCTAAAGGGATGTGTTCTGAGTTTATTTCCTTATTTTCTGTGGTTTTCCAAATTACTCCTAAAGACTTAAAAGGGTATTTGCTTGTAATTTTCTTATTTTTACATTCTTCTTCAAGCCAAGTGAAATAAGGGATTTCCAATTCTAGGGTATTCATAAAACTATAGTATTCTTGTTTTAATTCTTCTCTTTCTTTTGGGCTGGTTGCTTTCCACAGCCAGTCAACCTTTTCCTTGTTATGTTTTGCTTTAAAATCTTTTCTGATACTTTCTTTATTAATCTCAAATTTTCTTTTTATCGTGTTTAGTTGGTTTGGTGTATCTTCTCTCATCTGAGAATAGGTTGGAGAATAATTTGCTTCTTCATAAAATAAACTCGGGACATTTGATTCTAGATCAACTCCTTTGAGTTTTAGGTTCCTTAGGCTGGTTTCTCCTACTTCTGAAGCCGAGATTTCTCATGCTATAGGATCTTCTAAAATTATATTTGACAGTTCCTTTATCATCTTGGGTTATTTCATTTATTATTCTATTTTCTCTGACTGACCTTCTAGGAGGCTGTGTTTTTCTAAAGTCCAATTGCTTTCAATTCTTACCTTTTTCCAATCACTCATTTGGGGTACTATCGACTGATGTCTTTCATTTGTTGCTAAAAATAGGGTTTTTCCTGTAGGTGATTTTTTATTCCTTTAGCATTGACTCGGGTTTTCATCATCTTATAACTTATTCTGTAGACAATGCTTAGGGGTCTAAATTCTGGTTTTATGTTTTCGTATCCTACTACCTTTATGTCTAAGACTAAGGAATCTTTAATGGCTCCGTCTATGGCTAAACTGAGGTTGGGTAGTTTTCAAAGTAAATAGGTCCCCAACTAATATTGGTACTAATGGCACTAAGAATTGCATCTTCTGCTTCGTTGAAGCGATTATCTTTTAATATTATAAATATAGGTTTGTCCATTCCTCTCTATGGTTTGGGATTATGGCAACCTATACCGCTGCTATATGCATATATTTAAGTTTATCATCAATATTGAAAGACTGTATATCCTTTTTTCTAAAAGGCCTAACACTGGTTTGTCCATTTTCTAGTTTAATGTCTAGATCATGTTCTGCGATTTTAACCCTTCGTTCCTCAAAGAGGCTAAAGCTTCCTTTCTTATTATCTGGTCATATTTGATTGTTGAAATTTTCTTATTTGTTATATCAATTTCCGTTGCTGATACTGATCTATTTAATACATTAATGGTTTCTTCTGGATAAAAGTCTTGATCTCGGGTTTCACTCTCTTCTAAACTTTCAATCTCATCTAGTCGTTGAGTTCTGGTTAATTTTTTAATTATGCTATTATTTTGGCACCTAGGGATGGGAACACTGCCGGGAACACTGCCAGACTTACGCTCTTCTGCTGGCCTTACGCTTACCAACGGCCTTACACTTACCAACGTTTCCCCCTAATAGCCTATTGAAACTTAATTAAAGTTTCAACCATTGCTCTAAGACTTTTTGAGATTAAAGATAGGAGGCTAGTGAATCCTAGGATCCTGACCTTTTTCCAGTAAGAACCATAAATGTTTGATTGAGTTTCTTAAATCTCAAAAGATCTCGTCCGGCCGTAGCTCATTACTCCCATAGGTCATAAGTGTACTTTCGTACACCCGCTCAGGAGGCGAGATACTTTTGGATTTATGAGACTTGACACTGTGTGTGCGCGTAGAGATCTAACATGGCTCTGATACCATTTAGGTGCGGAATGAGATAGATGAAAATTCTATAAAAATAATAGAGTGCGATGAATAGTAAAAATGAACAGTAATGAACATACTAAATAGTACTTATGAACAGTATTTTATCAGAAGTCTAATGCGGTTGGAAATAGTAATGAGCAGTAATGAATAGTAATTTGGAAAAACTAAGTCTTTTTATAAAAACTAAGGATTTATTGATAACAAGGCTTATATTAAGCTTACAAAGTACGTTGCATGAAAACGAATATTTACATAGAAACTTACAGCTTTACATAAAATTGAAAGCTTAACAACTTTTTACATAGAAGCTGGTAATAGATTTTTACATGAAATTGGCTGCTGGGAATTTGTTACAGTCTTCTCGGATCTGTCTGAAGTCGAGATACTGGTTATCATGTTCTTCTATGGCCATGATAGTCCAGGTAGTGCTGTCTATGATTCTTTGGAGGATTGGGAGTAAGTCTGGATTTGTTTTGAGCAGGAAGTCTATAAGGTTCAGGGTTTTTTTGGCATTCTTCAAGGAGTTTTTTCATGGAAGGGTTCATGGTGGTGGTATGGTTGGCTTATTCTTCAAGGTTGAGTGTGGGATCGTTTACAAGATTTTGGCTGGAAAATTGTTGGTAGCTGAGGTATACGATAGTCTGGGTGATTATGCTCATCAATTCTTCAAAGAGGGGATGAAGTTCTGGGTATTATGGATGCCATGTATCAAGTAAGTTCATGAGGTCTAAGACTTCTGCAGTAAGGTTTAGGATTTCGGTTGGGTCCATTGCTAAGTAGTTATGGCTGGTGATAGGTCAGATGGTGGTAGTAAGTGGACATTAGGTATTTGGAGTGTGGATTCTGGTAGTGGAAGAGGGTGGACGAAGGCTAAAGTGGATGGAATGGGTAATGGAGGCGGATGCCTGAATGAGAGGTTTCGCCTCTTTTTATAGCCGAAAAAGTGGTGAATAGTGATGATAAATAGTGATGAATAGTGTTTAAGGACAATAATTGCTAGAATTGTCCTGAATGAATAGTAGGGAATAGTGATGAATAGTGATTAACGATAATTGATGAGAATCGTTCTGAATGAACAGTAGGGAATAGTGATGAATAGTGATGAACGGTTTCTAGACAATAATGATTTCGGGAGCAGGTTTGGAAGGACAATAATTGGTGGAGGTGAGGTGAGAGGATAGAGGTAAGGAAATCATTATTGTCCTGAGAACCGTTCATCACTATTCATCACTATTCCCTACTGTTCATTCAGAACGATTCTCAGCAATTATTGTCCTTAATCACTATTCATCACTATTCCCTACTATTCATTCAGGACGATTCTAGCAATTATTGTCCTTAAACACTATTCATCACTATTCATCATCACTTTCACCACTTTTTCGGCTATGAAAAGAGGCGAAACCTCTCAGTCAGGCATCCGCCTCCATTACCCATTCCATCCACTTTAGCCTTCGTCCACCCTCTTCCACTACCAGAATCCACACTCCAAATACCTAGTGTCCACTTACTACCACCATCTGACCTATCACCAGCCATAACTACTTAGCAATGGACCCAACGAAATCCTAAACCTTACTGCAGAAGTCTTAGACCTCATGAACTTACTTGATACATGGCATCCAATACCCAGAACTTCATCCCCTCTTTGAAGAATTGATTAGCATAATCACCCAGACTATGTATACCTCAGCTACCAACAATTTCTCAGCCAAAATCTTGTAAACGATCCCACACTCAACCTTGAAGAATAAGCCAACCATACCACCACCATGAACCCTTCCATAAAAAACTCCTTGAAGAATGCCAAAAAACCCTGAACCTTATAGACTTCCTACTCAAAACAAATCCAGACTTACTCCCAATCCTCCAAAGAATCATAGACAGCACTACCTGGACTATCATGGCCATAGAAGAACATGATAACCAGTATCTCGACTTCAGACAGATCCGAGGAAGATTGTAACAAATTCCCAGCAGCCAATTTCATGTAAAAATCTATTACCAGCTTCTTGTAAAAAGTTGTTAAGCTTTCAATTTTATGTAAAGCTGTAAGTTTCTATGTAAATATTCGGTTTATGCAATGTACTTTGTAAGCTTAATATAAGCCTTGTTATCAATAAATCCTCAGTTTTTATAAAAAGACTTAGTTTTTCCAAATTACTATTCATTACTGCTCATTACTATTTCCAGTCGCATTAGACTTTTGATAAAATACTGTTCATTTTTACTATTCATCGCACTCTATTATTTTTATGGAATTTTCATCTGTATCTCATTCAAAAAAGAAATGTTACTCAATCAAAGGTCCAACTGATTACCACGTCTGTATTGTAAATATGTAGTTTACGAATAATCCTCCCAAAGTAATAGGAATTAGACCTAAGATGATTCCAAATAGAAAAACTTCAACCATTTCGGTTTTTTGAGGGAATAAAAGATGGGTAAGATCTATCCCTAAATATTAATCTGATTTATCCATGAATCTCAATAACCAAGAATTGGCAATTGATGCAGAAAGGAACCATGGAACACCTGGAATCTCAGAGATATATTCATTTTTATGAATTGTTCATTCAATTCATTTCAAATAAGTCGTATTTTATTCAAACCAATCAATAGAGTTGGGGTTATAGTTAAAGCAGCCAGTAGAAAACCGAAATAACTAGTTATGGTAGGCATGAAAGAGCTTAATTAGATATGTTCTTTTGCTACATATGTTGATAAAACACTTACCTAAGTTTCAATTTTTCTCAAATACAACAGTAACAGTAAGAAAAAACCAATTGCCAGGATTAGTTTAGTTTCAATTGTAAAGTTCTTAATTCATCAGCTGTGACATCGATCGATCCTGTGATTCCGAATCGACAGATTCATTATGCAATTCGTGAGTTGAGCTCTTGTTGTTAAGCCCTGAAAAGCTTGGAGCTAAAGATTATGGCAACCTTGTTGAGTGAGGGACAATCCACTAATAGGCCACCATTATTTAATGGCACAAATTATGGATATTGGAAAGATAGAATGAAAATTTTTATTCAAACACTTGACTATGACCTATGGAGTATCATAGTAAATGGTCCTCACATACCACAACTAGAATAGATAACATTGTGATTCCTAAACTGGAAACGGAATGGGATGAACATGATAAAAAGTTGGCTCAGCTCAATGCTAAAGCCGTGAATGTTTTATATTGCTCATTGGATGCTAATGAATTTAATCGCATATCTACTTGTTTATCTGCTAAAGAAATTTGGGATAGATTAGAAGTTACCCATGAGGGTACTAATCAAGTGAAAGAATCTAAAATTAATATGCTTGTCCATAAATATGAATTATTTAAGATGGATGCTAGTGAATCAATTTCTAAAATATTTACTAGATTTACTGACATTATAAATGAACTTAAAAGTCTTGGTAAATCATATACTAATGCTGATCTTGTGAGGAAGGTATTGCGATCTTTGCCTAGGTCATGGGAGGCCAAAGCCACTGCTATTCAAGAGGCAAAGGACCTTAATGTTTTACCCCTAGAAGAATTGTTGGGATCCTTAATGACTCATGAGCTTCAAATCAAACAACACACCGATAAGGACGAGTCTAAGTAAAGAAGGACTATGGCTCTTAAAATTTCTTAACTAAAGGAAAGAGTCAGATGAATCTGAGGATGATGGTGATGATGAGGACATGGCCCTCATTACTAGAAAATTTAAGAGATTCATGAAAAGAAGAAAGTTCAGAGGAAAAAGGAAACCATTTACAAAAGGAGATGGAATAAAGAAAAGGAAAAAGAAATTATCTGTTATGAATGCAAGAAGCTAGGACACTTTAAATTGGAATGTCCACAACTAAAGAAAGGTCCCAAAAAATTTAAGAAAAAGGCAATGATGGCTACATGGAGTGATTCTGAAATTTCAGCTCCGAAGGAGAAGAAAAGAATGAAGTGGCCAATCTTTGCTTCATGGCAGACAATGAGGAGGTGTGTCTTGCAACCCATGGATCTAAATGAAAATGGTATCTTGATAGCGATTGTTCAAGGCACATGACTGGTGATGAATCACAGTTCATCACTTTAGAAGCTAAAGATGGAGGGATAGTCCCCTTTGGAGATAATGGCCAAGGTAAAATCATTGGCATTGGTAAAATTGGTGTCACCCCTCATGCATATATTGAAAATGTCCTATTAGTTAAAGGTTTAAAGCACAACTTGTTAAGTATTAGCCAATTATGTGATAAAGGTTTCAAAGTGATTTTTGAATCATTTGTTTGCATTGTTTCAAATCCTGCTAATATGAAACTTATTGGTCACAGGCATGGAAATGTTTATACTATTGATCTGAATGATTTAAATGACCATGACTTTGATTGTTTAGTTGCAATGGATGCTAAAATTGCTAAATCAAGTTGGTGGCATCGTAGACTTGCGCATGCTAGCATGGATCTTCTTTCAAAACTACTTAAAAAGGATTTAGTCAAAGGTTTACTAAAATTGAATTTTGAAAAAGATAGGATTTGTGATGCATGTCAACTAGGAAAACAAACTAGAGTTTCATTTAAATCTAAAAATATGATTTTAACCAATAGACCATTAGAATTACTGCATATGGATTTATTCGAACCAACTAGAATTATAAGTTTAGAAGGAAAATGTTACGGTTTTGTAATTATCGATGATTTTTCTCGATTTATTTGGTTTTATTTTTAGCTAAGAAAGATGAAGCATTTGCTGTATTTCAAAACTTATTTAAAAAGATTACAAATGAAAAAGAAGTTTCAGTTTTATCGATTCGGAGTGACCACGGAAAAGAATTTAAAAATTATTTCTTTGAAAGTTTTTGCAATGAGCATGGCATTAATCATAATTTTTTCACACCTAGAACACCTCAACAAAATAAAGTTGTAAAAAGGAAAAATAGAACCTTGGAAGAAATGGTCCATACCCTGTTGTGTGAGAGCAATCCCCCAAAGTACTTTTGGGCAGAAACAATCAACACCTCATGTTACATTTTAAATCGAGCCTTGATTAGACCTATTTTGAAAAAGATCCCTTATGAGCTTTACAAAGATCGAAAACCCAACATTTCATATTTTCATGTTTTTGGATGTCGATGTTTTATATTGAATAATGAAAATTAAATCTTGACAAGTTTGATCAAAAATCTGATGAAGGTATTTTTCTTGGTTACTCTTCTTCTAGTAGCGCCTACAGAGTTTTCAACAGAAATACTTTAGTAATGGAAGAGTCAATTCATGTTGCTTTTGATGAAACTAATGATCTTTCAATAAGGGAGAAAAGGCTATTGATGCAGGAGAAATTGAAAATCAAGTGAAGGAAATTACTTTAGAGGAAAAAGAAGACGCAATGTTCAAACCAATAATGAAGACGTATGTACACAATCACCCTAAGGAATTTATCATTGGTGATATCTTGCATGGTATTAAAACTAGATCTTCTTTTAAAGATACTTATAATAACTTAGCATTTGTATCCCATATTGAACCTAAATGTTTTGAAGATGCTAAAGATGACATAGAATGGATAAATGTTGTGCATGAAGAATTAAATCAATTAATTAACTAACTAGTTGCAAAATTAACACAATATATTTCTGAAAGTAAAACTTATACAGAAACTGATAGAAAATTTGAAATTCTCATAGAAACTTAAAACTGGTACTAAAATTTATAACTGTTATGATAAGAGGTTGGCCGAACCAGGCTCTGATACCATTCTATAGCTGGTGAGGATAGCTGGGAGATGGTGAGAGGTTAGCTGGTGAGGATAGATGGAAGATGGTGAGAGGAGGAGGCGGAGGAAAGATGTTAGATGAAGGTGAGGATAGCTGGGAGATGGTGAGAGGTTAGCTGGTGAGGATAGCTGGGAGATGGTGAGAGGATGAGGCGGAGGAAAGCTGTTAGATGAAGGAGTCTGGAATCGGATAATCCCTACAAGCTAAGGGTTGTCCATTTTTATAGGCCATCAGAGCGGATTTCAGCCTGGATGGAATCCGAAAACCAAGGGAAACAAAACCAGGGGCAAAAAGGAAAAGATTCTGGTTTTAGAAAACCAGAGGAAAAGTATACTGATAAATGAGATAGCTGGCTATCTTTTGAGCACTACAACACATGGATGGCTGCTTTTGAGTTACTTTTCGTAACAGTGCTCGAATTATCACATGCATAAAGTACTAGGGGCTTCACGGGCGTGAACCATGGCCGAAAGTCGGTCACTTTTGGCAAAGTGAGGTTGCTGAGATATCTTGTCACTTTTGATGAGTGTCAATGGCAGATAAGACCTGATCTACCTAATCTATCATATTCTGAATAGATTACATTATATCGCAATCTTCATATGGGTTTTGTGCATCTTGTAAATATATCTGGTTTGCAGGTCCTAGATGTGTTGAACTGAAATCTTCATCTTCTTCTGAATCTCTAATTGAGATAATTCTTCCAATAATTTTTTATTTAATTCTTTTTTATTAGGAGTTTTGTTTGAAGATGGATAGCTGAACCTTTTCTACTTTTGGAAACTATCGGGGATTATCATAAGTAATAAGCCATCGATTAATATTACTTATTGATAATTGCTCACCTGGCTGAAAATTCTTCCACCATTTGATTTTGAACCTTCTTTCTAACATGGGAGGAAACTGGTAATCAAAGATCTGCTGATAGCAAAATCTCATCCCACAATCCATGGAATTTGGAATTCAATTGTGAACATGATAGATTTATTTCCGTAGAGTGTCGTTTTAAGATTTTCATGGAAATAATCTCATTCCTTTTGTACTATTTCTGGAAGTATGTCTTTTGTTATTTCAAAGTAAACCCACCATTGATGAGTCCAGCTTGGAATTTTCTTGTTAAACTTCTGGCAAAAACTGAAGAACCAACTATGGTCTGTCAGCTTAAGATAGAATGCTTTAAACCATGCTTCCTGGTAGTCGATGTAATTGTATGAGAAGGTAGGAATCTCTGGGAGAATGTCCTGGCTTTATATGGGTTTCCCCATTCTTCTTTGATAATGAACTTCTTGATTTTGCATTTGGAGTAAGCAATTGCTTCTGAATTTTGTTCTATTTTATGAATCATTTCCGCTAAATCTGTATCGACTAAAATGAACTCATAGTATTCCTGAGTTTTTAAAGGGTTCTGATATCCTTTTGGTAAATGATACTGGATGATTTTCCCATCAACTGAAGGGAAAATTCTGAATAATTTAGAGATCTATTTATCACCTATTTCATCCTTTTCTAAAAGTTTGACTGTGAAAGAACAATTCTTACAGAAATAAGGATTGAATGGAGATTATCTGGAAGGGCTGGATTTTGTTTGTTCTGGAGTAATACTGGGACTAGGAGGAGACCATTTTTGAGTTGCCTAGGAATAACTCTGAGAGGGTAAAGCTAAGACGGAGTACTGGTTGCCGAGAGGTATAAAGGTTTTGAGAGGTGTCAAGGTTATTGGTTTAGCATAAGGAACTTGGTTCGGGGTTTTTCTGATATTTTTTTCCTGTAAGGAATTCTCGGGTTAGAAAGTCTCCCAGACTATTTTTTGTACCTTTTAAAATTTCTATTTCAAAATCGAATACGGATAAAATCGCCTACTAACTGGCAAAAATCTGTTTTGAAACAAGATTTTCAATGTCTTTTTTCAAAATTTCCTTTGCTGACTTACAGTTAATTCCGAAAAGAAATTTTTTGAAATATAAATCTTCTTGAAATTTATGAATACAAGAAACGATCGATAAAATTTCTTTTTTCACGTATTGTAATTTTTCTGAGCATTAGTTCCAAATTCCTGAATGATATCTGACTAAAGCTTCTTTATCATTAACCTTCTGTTTAAGGATTCCTCCGAATCCTATGTCTGAAGCATCTATTTCAACTATGACTAAGGCTGCTAGGTCGAGTAACTCCAAGCAAGAAAGTTTTTTGACTAAAGTTTTTACCTTTCTAATAATCTGCGTATGTTCTTCTGTCCATCTTGTTTTCTTTTTTCTATGCTGGACGTACAAAGGTTCTAGAATAATTCTAATGTTTGGGACAAAATCTGCCACGTAATTAAGACATCCTAAGAATCTTTATAATTGGTTTTTTTCTCTAATTTCATTTGGAAATTTATCAATAAATTCTATTGATCTTTCAATAGGTCTGATGGTTCCCTGAAAGATATAGTATCCTAAAATCTAATCCTGGTTTGAAAAATCTTAATCTTGGGTGCTGAGATTACTAATCCGTTTTGTTTTGCTAAGTTGTGAAAGAGTCTGATATGTTTGACATGTTGGTCTAAGCTTTCTGAGAAGACAAGGACATCATCAATATAGACGATTATGAACTGAGTATGCTGGTTAAAGATTTCATTCATCATATTTTAAAACTCACTAGGGGCATTTTTTAATCCAAAGGGCATTACATTACATTCATAATGTCCAAAGGGTACTGTAAAGGCTGTTTTTATCTATCTGTTTCAGCAATTTGTATTTGCCAAAATCTTGATTTCATATCAAATTTTGAGAATATTTTTGCTTTGTACAATTTGGATAATAAATCTTTTATTAGGTATAGGATACCTAATCCATTCTAAAACCTTATTCAAAGGTTTGTAGTTTATAGCTAATCGAGGTGTTCCTCTCTCTAATTCTGAGGCTTTCTGAACATAAAAAGTTGAACATGACCAGGGGACTTACTCGGTCTGATAAGCTTTTTATCTAAAAGATCTGATATCTCTTTTTTATAATATTCTAATAGTTTCAAATTCATCTGAATGGGTCTAGCTCTTATTGGAATTTTAAATTCTTTGAAGTCTTTGATATAAGGCAAACTAACTGGTGTTTCTTTCTATCCCAAAAGGCTGTAGGATTTTGACTGCATAACTCTTTTTCTAGTTTTTCTTAAATCTCTTTTATCCTATTTTTCCAAAATTCTGACTGTAGTTATTTTTCTATTATACTTATCCTGATTTCTTCCTTGAGGTTTAAAAGTTGTTGCTTTTTATTTTCCAGGGATTGTATTTTCTGAATATTAAAATCTTTTAGTAGGTTAACCTCTTTAGTTCTGGTAGGATTTATGAATCTGAAAGTGACTTGGTTACCTAAAATATAAGTAGTTATACATTTTCATCAATCTTCATTTTGTAGAGAAGTGTTAAAAATGGCATTCCTAAAATAACTGTATGAACATCTCTAACTACAATGAAAGTTGTCTTAAAACAAATGTTTTCTTGACAAACATGTACGTTTGGAATCTTGTATCTTACCTTAAACTTTTATTATTTGCTGTATAAAGATCTTCTATTATTTTCTTATAACAGTTTCTAGAAAACAATCATTCTGGAATACAAGTCATATATGCTCCTGAGTCAACTAGGGCACAAGTTTCTTTGATTTATTTCTGACTACTAAGGTAATCTTAATGTACCACTTCTGTATTCTAATTGCTATAATTTTATTTAAATAATTATCTTGTTCAGCTTCTTCTTCTTCCTGAATAATTTCTTTTCCTTTATCTGATATTCTTAATTCTTTTACTTTTGATAGTAGTGTTTTGATTTCTTGTTTTATCTGCTCAACTTCTCTCTTGAGCTGATAAATTGGATCTGCCTTAAGCTTTTCTTCTTGTTCTTTTTCTTTAATTATTTCTGGTAAACTTAGAACTTCTTTTCTGAGCCTAGGCTGCAACTCTTCCTTGAGTTTTCCTATATATTCTCCTTAATTCTGGATCATAGATCTCTCCTATAAGATCAATGAGTAAATCACTCTTTTGTTTCTGATCATATTAATTTTGAGTTTTTCTATGCATCCACATAGATTAACTTCATCTGAACTTTCTGAAGATAATCCTTTTGTTTCTGAAGAATCCTCTTCTTCCTTAATTAAATGAACCCAATCGTTTTCTGGGCTACTTTCTTCTTTTGAAGAATAACTTTCCTCACTATCTGAGATCATAATTTCTAATATTTTTTCTTTTTGTTCATCTGTAATATCCATTTCCTGAATTCGAGAAATCTTACACTCACCTCTGTAATGTCCTTTTCTGCCATAACCATAGCATATTGGAATTCTTTCTTGTCTCGGTTTGGATCTTTGTTTCCTTCTTTCCCAATTGAAAAATTTTCTAGGTTTTTGATTTTGGGATTTCTTTCTTTCCCATTTTGGGAATTCTTCCTGTTTGTTAGATCGAGATTTGTAATATCTAGGATATTCTATTTTTCTGCTAACCTTCCTTTTTTTCTTTGAAGGTGGAACTAAGACTTCGTAGCCATATTACTTACAAAATCCTCCTAATTCTTTTTCGGTAGTAACTTCATCCTTTTTTAGTTTGGACTAAAGTTTTATCTCGGTACACATTCTTAATGTTGTCCTTTTAATAACACTACATATCTTCATAAGTAATATTTTCTCATTCAATGTTACTTCCACACTCTTCTGTTAGGGCTTCATTAACCTTTTCGAGAATAAACTGGGTAATCCTGAGATAAACTTTTCTTTCCAGAAAGGGGATTTACAATCTTCTCTTTCTAGAACTCTGCAAAGAAAAGTATCTTTATACCATCTAAAATCTTGCATCTTGGGATATCGAAGTCTCATTAAAAGCATTTTATTGCTTTCTTGTTTTCGATCTTTCGATCCTAAAAAGTGTCTGTAGATTGCATAAATTAATGTTTCTGTTGCATTAGGTTCTTCTGATGTTGCTGAAGAGTTTGGTTTGACTATGATCTTTTTGCTGGTTTTTATATCTTCTCTTTCTTTAGGAGTAAGATATCTATTCCACCAGCCTTCTAGTTATCTTGTGAAACTTTGAACTAGAATTGTTATACTATTTTCTCAGAACTTTTGTTAGCTCTTAAGGCTCCTACTGCCATGGTTATTTCTAATAAAAGATTCTAAATTTTTCTTTCTGACATACCATCTAAATTTCATTCATAGACTCTATCACCATTGTAGACTTCTCTCCTAAAATTCTTTCTTTCTTCAAATTGAATGTTTGGAGGGGTTGGTCTAGGATAATAATTTTTCTGAGTTTGGTAATATGGCTGTCCTTCATATCTTCAATTTTGTTGACCTGATCACGAGATCCCTGGGCTGATATCATATTTAATCCGATTCCCTTAAGTCTATCTGTTAACTGATCTACAATTTTGTCTTCTTTACTTCTGAAATCTTTTTCCCAACTACTGTCAATCTCAAAGATAGGTTTCTGCATCTTTATCTCTTGAATCACCTTGGAGTTTTCAGATTCCTTGGCAAGACCTTTCTCTATTCTATTTAACTAATCTGACATAGTATGTAAGAGTTGATTGCTGTAATTATTCTTTTGAACTATTTTCCTAATTTCACTATAGGTGACAAATTGATTTGACTGTTCATTGTCTGGTTTAAGATATTTTAGCGGAGAAGCAATTAACGTCTGGTTTTTTTAGCTAATCTGACATTCTTCTAAAGGGATATGTTGTGAATTGATTTCTCTATTATCTGTGGTTTTTCAGATCATCCCTAAGGATTTGAAAGGATATTTACCTATAATTTTCTTATTTTACATACATGTTCAAGCCATGTAAATAAGGAACTCCTAGCTTTTTTAAGTTCATGAAGCTGTAGTATTCTTGTTTCAAATTTTCTCTGTCTTCTGAACTCATTTCTTTCCAAAGCCATTTGACCTTTTCTTTGTTATGTTCCGCTAGAAAATCTTTCCTAATACTATCTTATTAATCTCAAATTTTTTATAGATCATATTTAGCTGTTTCGGAATATCATCCATTATCTGGGAATGAGTTGGAGAATAATCTGTATTTTTATAATATAGATTTGGAATGTTGGGCTCTAGGTCAACTCCCTTGAGTTTCAGGTTTCTAGTACTGGTGTTGCTAACTTCTTCTATTTCAATACTGGGTTTCCTTGAACTGTAGGATCTCCTAAAACTATAACTGACATTTCCTTTATCATCCTAAGTAATTTCGTTGATCGTTTGGTTTTTCTTAACTAATTTTCTAGGGGGTTGTATCTGTTCTAATATCCAATTATTTCTGATTTCGACGTCTTCCCAATCATACATCTGTGGTACCATATTGGTGTTTATCATATGTGGCTAGAAATAATGTATGTCCTTTTGGAGTCTTCTTTATTTCTTTGGCATTAATTCTGGTTGTCATTATTTTGTAAATTATTCTGTATACTATACTGAGAGGATTGAATCTTGGGTTTATGTTTTTATATCCTGATGTTTTGATATCAATGACTAAAAGTCTTTGATATCTTTATCAATTTCCGCACTGAGATTGGGGTAATTTTCAAAGTAAATCGCCCCCAGCTAACATTGGTACTAATAATACTAAGTGCTGCATCCTTTGCCTCATGGAATCGGCCATCCTTGAGGGCAATAAATATTGGTTTATTTAGGCCTAGTCTGTGATTTGGAATGATATCAACTTGAACTGCTGCTATATATATACTTAAATTTAGTGTTGAATGACTGAAGGTCTTTATTCCTGAGAAGTCTGATACTAGTCTGACCATTTTCTAATTTAATTGGTAGACTATGTTCTGCAGTTTTAATTCTGTATTCTTCTAAGAAGTTGAAACTTCCTATCTTATAGATCTGATTATACTTGACATCTAGAATCTTATTGTTTGCTAAATCTGCTTGGATTTTAGATACTGACTGTGTCAACATTTTTATGGTTTCTTCTCGGTAGAGGTCTTGATCTCCGGATTCATTGTTTTCTAACTTTTCTATCTCACCAAGTTTCTGAACCTTTATCAATTTCTTAATTATCTTGTCCATGTTTTTCTTAGGGATGATGGAAACACTACCGGGAACACTGCCCTTTTTCCACAGGTCTTACTCTTACCAACGGTTTTACGCTTACCAACGTTTCCTTCTAAAAGTCTGATGGACAAACTAACCAAGACATCAACTACTATCCAGTCACCTAATGGGATCCAAAAGTTAGGAGTTAATGTTTCCTATCAACCTTGGATTTTATCGAAGAAGTAGTGCTAACTTCCTTCGTGTTTGGATTAATTCTTTGTGTATGGCGATTAAAACCTCCATATTTCCTTCAAAAAAAAAATTCTTTTTTTCTAAAAGCCACCATATTATTTCTCTAGGTATTCTGTCATATACTTTCTTTAAATCAATAAAGACCATATGAAGGTCTTTTTTTCTATACTTCTCCATCAATCTTCTTAATAAATAAATAGCTTCCATAGTCAATCTTCTAGGCATAAATCTAAATTAATTATTTAACACCAAAGTTTAGCTCTTATTCAATTTTATATTACTCTCTCCCATAATTTCATTGTATGATTCATCAGTTTAATCCCTCTATAATCAAGATTAAATATACATGATACATTAAACAAAATAATGTTTACAACATTTGGTTTGCATACAACAACCTAGGTTCCACAACCTCATCTAGGAGGTCGGCAAACTCGTCAAGGTTAGAAAGGCAACATATTAGTACAAACATGACATGATGGCAATAATATTTTTACTGTGATGACATTAAACAAAATTGCTAGTTTCATTTGTCATACATATATTAACTCAAGAGTACATTAATTTATGATCCTAAAGGTTCAACAGTAACATTAGGACAACAGCGTTTAGAATGATCCATTTGTCTACAAATACTATAATGACATCTACTTCTAAACTGAACCTCATCCATTTCATTAGGGATTCGGGTTGATTTTGGCTATCCTTTTTTCTTCAGTTTAAGACGATCCCGATCAGGAATGCATGCAAATGGCATCTCCATCCAGTAGTCTTCGTGGGGTCACGGGTTAAACTCCTCACCCCAGGCATTAATGTAAGAGTCAATACTGTATACTTCGTCAACAAGAGGCATCGAGTCCATGCCAATCTCTTGGCACACTGCTAAGACATGTATACATGAATATTTATATATTGTCCGCTTTTCACATGAACAATTTTGGTCACTGAGTGATACATTCTGAACATTGCCTTCATCCTTGAAAGCTTCACTATAACTCTTTATCACAACTTCATAAGTGTCACTTTGCATGTTGTATTTTGTTACTCTGTGCTCATTAGCTTGAACTGACCTTTAACAAGCTTAATTAAAATATGAGGAGTGAAGAAGTTATTTTGATTCTCCTGCACATACCCGATGGCTTCCATGCATCTCGTATTAAAATACTTAACGAGACGATAAAATGTCATCTGAACACAGGCTGTAATTGGCACATTTCTAGCTTCCCTCAGCATGCTATTAAATACCTCCAAGAGATTTATTGTCAGAATACCATAGCGAAAGCCTGCATCATATGCAAATGTCCACTTCTTCGGCTCCAACTCCGATAGCCAAGTCCAAGCTTCTACATTGACTCTCTTAATCCTTTCCATCAGAAAGTTAAACTTTCGAAGCTGATGTTCATTCCCTGCTTTCCATACCACTCTTTTCAACTGAATATTTGAGAATCTTGAGTTAAAATTACTAAAGATATATCCCAAACAATACCGATGATAAGCTCTTGGTGGAGCCCATCCAATTTTATTATCAGTTATGGCACTTAGTATACCTAGATGTCGGTTAGAAATAAGACATATGTCATTTCTGTCTTTCAATAACATGCCTCCTGAGCCTTAACAAAAATCAACTCCAACTAGCAGTACACTTTTCATCCATGATTGCATAGGCTAGTGGAAATATCCTATTATCAGCATCAGTGCTTGTGGCAATAAGCATCTTTTCCCTATACTATCCATAAAGATATGTTTCATTAATAGAAATCATCGGACGATAGTACCGAACCCCTCAATGGATGGATGAAATGCCCAGATACATAATTTAGGATACGTACAGAAGAACTCGCTTCACTATAGAAATCCCAACAAACTACTGTTCTATGGTTTGCATTCTGCAGTGCTAGCATCTATTTAGGTAGCTTAGCATATGAAGGTTCACATTCATCAAATATATCAATCAATGCCTTCTGCTTTCCATTACATGATTTGGAATATGACACTATATAATGAAATTGTTCTACAATAGTTGCCATAATAGCTTCAATATTCACATTTGAATCTTTCTCCACAATGTATGAAAAGCATAGCTAATAACTCGAGAACTAATGTGTTTGTTATCCCGAGTTAAATTACTGAATAAACAAAAGTGCGGCCCCTCATACCTTGTGATCTCAAAATATCCATGCTTCTTTAACTTTGTAGCATACAACCTCCATTGATAGCTTTGGACAGTACTTGAAGAGGTACATTTCATAGACTAAAATAATTTTTTGACTCCACTACATCATATGTGCAATGCTTCTTGATGTGATAAATTTCACATGTTCTCTTCAGTTCATCTTTGCTAATAAACAATAATCCTTTAGCAAACTCAGTTATTGATAGATCCCAAAATTAAGAATTAAAGGATGACTCTCTTCGAGTGCTAACACATCCACCATCTTGCAAATTTAAGTCGTGATAAAATTCTGGTATTTGATTATATGCAAAGGCTTGATGTTCATGTTCCTGAGTTGGAATAGTTTTTGGATGACTATATACAGGAATGGAACTACAATCAGTTTCATAAACTATATCATCTCCATATGGCTCTTCATCTTCATCTGGCTCTTCATCAAAGTAATCATGTTCAAGCCAATAGTCATCATTTGCATTCTCGTTTGACTCAATTCATCGACTATTAGTATTGGACCAATTATTTACCACATCATCACTTTGCACTACTGGCATAACTCCTTCAATCATTGGGAAATCCACTGGAGTCCTGATCTGCTGCTGGGCTATAAAGAACTGTCTTGAACATCCTCTATATGACCATTACTTTATGGCTTTGGAGCATCATCCTTGAAAACATATAGTTCAATATACCAATAATCTAAAAATTTGGAGAGAAATGTTAACATTTTCTCTACATCGTCGTCCTCTTCAATTGGATGAAGAACATATTTTTGATGCAATGTTGGAAATCTTCACATCAATCTCACAATATATCTTTGTATTAAAATTTTGAGAACACTATGTACCCGATCAACCAACTCAGCATAACGTGTTCCCATGCTCAATATAAATCTTTTACATGAAGGTTGATTATACTGTATTCCATTTAGGCCATGTTCAACTGATCCATCACAATAGAGCAGAACTCTAATAGTTTTCAACTGAAACATGGTATTCAAAATTTATCTCAGATCAGCTACAAATGAACTAAAAATTATATATGCATATATTTTAGTAGCATTTAGCATTTAAATAACAAATACACATCATTTCTAATTTCAACATTATACTTGTCATAACATTTAAAATATAAAAAATCAATGGCATCCGTGCACATATTATCAGTAAAGTAAATTATTAAAAAAAACTTTTAAAAAATAATTATTTCTCCTTCGCACATAAAATCTTGTGTCTATCTGAAAAATTTTATATAAAGTTTTAAGCAAATAAAAAATAATCTAGAAATAGATCTACTTTGCTAGATTGCAAGAAACCAGATATACTTTGTTACATTATAGGTGTAGTTTAAGTTTCGCACACATAATCCTAAGTAATCATAGAAGCAAAAAAAAAAAATTCTATCCCAATAAAACTAGGTATCCTTTGATAGATAGCAAGAAATATGACATAATAATTCTTGTGAAAGAAAGAAAACTAAGAGATCAAGCAAAAAAATCATACCTTTTAAGAGGAGAAGAATTGGATGAGGGCTGGTTGGAAGAGGGGTTGCTTGGAAGAAGCGGCTAGGAAAAAGAGGAGTAGAAAAGAAGACAAAAGAAAAGAAGAGGCTCAGGTAGTTACTGTAAAAGCCCGTCAAAAGTGCCACTTCAAGGGGCACTTTTGTACTGGAGCTTTCAAGAAGCACCACTTCAAGTCCCACTTCAAGGGGCACTTTTGTACTAGAGCTTTCAAGAAGTGCCACTTCAAGTCTTGGCCAAGGCTCCTTAAGAAAGCGCCACTTAAAGTAGCACTTTGTTGACCCCAGATTGATTTTGATGATTACAAAACAAATTAAGCAATTCTAAGATTGATACAGGGAAGTTCGGTCGCCTTGCAAGTAAGTATCTTCATGCAAATTGATTGGTAAGAAAGTACTTTATTTTACTTTGCTTTAGATATTTTTATTTTTGCTTGAAGTTAACTGGTTAGCTAGCTTGTTCTTTCAATTAGCTAGCTGGCATGCCCCTCAGCTAACTAAAATTCTCGCCACAGTGATTGGGCCGAACGATCTTGTATTTTAGCTAGCTGTTTAGCTAGCTTGTTAGCTAGCTGAAGTTTCCTCAGCTAACTAAAATGCTCGTCTCAGTTAGATGGCCGAACGTCCTCCTTTTTTAGCTAGCTGGTGAGTTAGTTTATTAGCTAGCTGGAGCCCTTCTAGCTAACTAAGAAACTTGTCTCAGGTGTCTGGCCGAACGTCCTTTTCTTTTAGTCAACTGGTGAGCTAGCTTGTTAGCTAGCTGAAATTCCTTCAGCTAACTAATTTGCTCGTCACAATGCATTGGCCGAACACCCTCCAATTTTAGCTAGCTGGCTGGATGTCTTGTTAGCTAACTGAAACTCCTTCTAGCTAGCTGACGTTTCTTTTAATTAACTGCTTAGCTAACTATTTCATCCTGGAGCTAACTACTCAGCTAACTGATTTTCACAAGGAACGTCTCAGCTGTGGGGATTCAAAATTCAGTTAACTAAAGAGCTAGCTGACTGTTGGTTAGTTAGCTGGAGAGTTAACTATTATATCAGAACGGATAGCTGCCCTTTTGCTCAGTTAGCTGGAGAGCTAACTAAGCTAGACGGACAACATATTGCTTTTGCTTCTAGTTAGCTCGTGAGCTAACTGGCCATTCTTCAGTTAGCTATTCAGCTAACTAGCTTTCTTGTTTTTCTCCTGCAGCCGAGTGGATTTCAAATTAAGTTAGCTGGAGAGCTAACTATGATAGCATGAATTTTTCTCTCTACCGTTACTTTTTCTCTATTAGTTAGCTAAAGAGCTAACTGACTTTTGCTTAGTTAGCTGCCAAGCTAACTGATGAGCTGCATCAGGATGATTTTTTTGTTGTGACCTCTCTGGTTAGCTAACTGATTAGCTAGCTGAGGTTTCATGCTTTACTCTTGGACGATGGCATTCATATCCTCAGCTACCTGGAGCCATTTTTCAGTCCACCGCCGCCTAAGCTTTTAAGAGTGCTCTTTCTCTCTTATTGCTATTTCAAGCTATATTTAACTTTTGGATTTTTAATTTTTACAGTGCTCATCCTTCCTCAAATGGAGATCTGCATTCAATGCTTAAGGAAACATGTTTAACGGTTATATTTTTTTTCCATTATTATTTCATTTATTTCTTATGTATCTAACGGATACCTTCTTGTTAGATAGATATAAATAGCTGGGATTAGAAGCACACCTAGACGATTTTTGAAAAAGAAAGTTCAAAGAAAAAAAAAATCCAAGAAAAGAGCCTTCATTGTATATTTGTTGAGTGGTTGCTGGGCATTCAAGTTCATTCCTTGCTCCGAAAGGTCGTCCGAATCATTGAAGCTTTTCAAGCATTCAAGACTTCAGCTGCTTCAACCTAGTTCATTTATTGCTGAGTTTATTGCTTCAAAAGTTGTAAAGTATATTCAGAATATTTGCTCATTGTAGGAGCTTCTCCTTTACATACTCTGATTATCTTGTAAAAGGGTTAGTGAACCTGGTTTGTTGTTGGCTTCCTTGTGCCATTGAAACAAGAGGACTAGCCTAGGTTTGGCTAGGGGTTTTTGGCTTCCTTGTGCGTGAAACAAGAGGACTAGCCTAGGTTTGGCTAGGGGTTTTTGGCTGCCTTGTGCCGTATAAACAAGAGGGCTAGCCTGGTTCGGCTAGAGTTGTAATCGTTGTGATATGATTAGTATAATTCCCAAAGGTGTTGGGAGTGGATGTAGGTGCTGAGTTTGGCACCGAACCACTATAAACTTCTGTGTGTTTGTGGTTGTTTGCTTTTCTGTTGTTATTATTCTGTGCACCCACTTCACCGCTGCAAATCAAATTAGGGTTAAAAGCACATATATTTGCATAGCTATTAAATTTTTTAAATAACCCAATTCACCCCCTCTTGGGTTACTACATCTGGGCAACAAGTGGTATCAGAGCAGCATGCTCTTGATTTCTATAGCTTTGATTAGCTTGGAGCCAAAGATCAATAGTAATCCCAATGAATTCCATGTTGATTGAGGGACAATCAACTAATAGACCACCTTTGTTCAATGGAACAAACTACACATATTGGAAAGCACGAATGAAAATCTTCATTCAAGCACTAGATTATGATTTATGGGGAATCATAATTAATGGACCACACACACCCACAATTATGGTTGAAAATATTAATGTTGCAAAACCTGAATCTGAATGGGATGAGCAAGATAAGAAATTAGCTCAATTAAATGCTAAGGCTATGAATGTTCTTTATTGTTCTCTTGATGCAAATGAATTTAATCGCATATCAACTTGCATGTCTGCTAAGGAAATATGGGATAGACTTGAAGTCACCCATGAGGGTACAAATCAAGTCAAGGAATCCAAAATAAATATGCTTGTTCATAAGTATGAATTATTTAAGATGGATTCAGCTGAAATATTACTGATATGTTTACAAGATTTACTGACATTATTAATGGATTGAAGAGTCTTGGAAAATCTTATGCTAACAGTGATCTTGTTAGAAAAATTTTAAGATCTTTACCTAGGACATGGGAAGCAAAAGTCACAGCAATTCAAGAAGCAAAAGATCTCAACAATTTATCACTTGAAGAGTTGGTTGGTTCTTTGATGACTCACGAACTTCAGCAACGACAACATATTGATGAAGATGATTCAAAGAAGAGAAGGACCATGGCATTGAAGAGTGCAACTCAAGAAGATGAGAGTGAAGAAACCACAAGTGACAGTGAGAAAGATGATGATATGACACTTATTTCAAGGAAATTTAAAAAGTTCATGAAGAAAAAGAGATTTGAAAAAGAAAGCATTTTGTCAAAGGAGATCATAGCAAAGATAAGGAAAAGAGTGAACCTCCAACATGCTATGAGTGTAAGAAGCCTGGACACATCAGACCAGATTGTCCACTATTAAAGAAGGCATCTAGAAGAATAAAGAAAAAGGCAATGATGGCCACTTGGAGCGACAGTGAAGCTACAAGTTCAGAAAATGAAGAGAAAACTGAAGTTGCCAATGTTTGCTTCATGGCTGATAATGATGAGGTAAGCCCTAACTTTTTAGATGACTTTACCTTTGATGAATTACAATGTGCATTTTATGAACTTATTGATGATTTTGCAAATTTAAGTTCAAAAAGCAAAGAATTGAAAAATGAAATCAAAAATCTTACTCTTGAAAAAGAAAGAATTTCAAAGGATAATGAATCATTGTTAAAGGAAAACCAAGATTTGAAAAATGAAGTAGATAAATTAAAACCAATTGTTGATAGATTTAGTCTAAGTTCAGAAAAATTAGAAATGATTTTAAATAGTCAAAGAGCTGTTTACAATAGAGCTGGTCTTGGATACAATACTTTTGAAAGACAAAAATTTCTGAAAAATATTTATGAGCATGCTGATGATTCTACTAAAATTACATGTTTTAAATGTGGAAAAATTGGACACAAAGCTTATATTTGCCAAACACAAAAGATAAGGAAAATATGGATCCCAAAAGGAACCATTTTGACTAACCCTAAAGGACCCAAGAAAGCTTGGGTACCTAAGAACAAAAATTGAAATTGTGTATGCAGGTGTGTCTTGCAACCCGAGCAATTAAAAGACAATGGTACTTGGACAGCGGGTGCTCAAGACACATGACCGGTGATGAATCACAATTCATCACTTTGGAAGCAAAAGATGGAGGTGTTGTTACTTTCGGTGATAATGGCCAAGGAAAAATAATTGGCATTGGAAAAATAGGTATCACACCTCATGCTTATATTGATAATGTTCTGCTTGTAAAAGGTTTGAAACACAATTTACTTAGCATTAGTCAATTATGTGACAAAGGATTTAATGTTACATTTGAATCATCCTTATGCATTGTTAGAAATCCTGCTAATGAAAACATGAGATTTGTTGGTCAAAGGCATGGTAATGTATACATTGTTAATTTAAATGATTTGCATGATCAAAATATTGATTGCCTAGTTGCTACAAATAATAAAACTGATAATAGTTGGTTATGGCATCGTAGGCTAGCTCATGCAAGCATGGATTTACTATCTAAATTAATTAAAAAGGATTTAGTACATGGTTTGCCAAAACTTGTTTTTGAAAAAGATAAGATTTGCAATGCTTGTCAATTTGGAAAACAAACCCGAGTTTCTTTTAAATCAAAGAATTTTGTTTCAACCACTAGACCGTTGGAGCTCTTGCATATGGATTTATTCGGTCCTACAAGAACCACTAGTCTAGGAGGTAAAAGATACGGTTTCGTTATTATTGATGATTTCTCTCGCTTTACATGGGTTTTGTTTCTAGCTAGTAAAGATGAAGCATTTCCGTCATTTCAAAAATTATTTAAAAGAATTACAAACGAAAAGAATTCTTCTGTTTTGTCAATACGAAGTGATCATGGAAAAGAATTTGAAAATAAATCTTTTGAAGAATTTTGTAATGAAAATGGAATTGAACATAATTTTTCTGCACCAAGAACACCACAACAAAATGGAGTAGTTGAAAGAAAGAATAGAACATTAGAGGAAATGGCGCGTACCATGTTGTGTGAAAGCAATCTTCCTAAATATTTTTGGGCAGAAGCTATTAACACTGCATGCTATGTTTTAAATCGTGCATTAATCAGACCTGTTTTGAAAAAGACTCCATATGAACTTTGGAAAGGAAGAAAACCTAATATAAGTTACTTTCATGTTTTTGGATGTCGATGTTTTGTATTAAATAATGGAAAATCAAACCTTGATAAATTTGATGCTAAGTCTGATGAAGGAATTTTTCTCGGATATTCTTTACATAGTAGAGCTTTTAGAATATTCAACAAAAAGACTTTAGTAGTTGAAGAATCAATTCATGTTATCTTTGATGAATCTAATGATCTTCCATCAAGGAAGGGAAAAGGTATAAATGATGCAGATGACATTGAAGATCAATTCAAGGACATCACATTAAAGGACAAGAACGATACACAAGAGGTAAGTGAAGAAGAGAACGCTGACCTACCTGAAGCCTCACAAGGTAATGATGAATTAGAAAGAGGATGGAGGTATGTTCTTAGTCACCCTAAAGATCAAATTATTGGTGATCCTTCTCAAGGAGTGAGAACTAGATCATCATTTAGAGATGCTTGTAATAATTTAGCATTTGTATCTAAAATTGAACCTAAATGTTATGATGATGCTAAAAATGATGTTGATTGGATTAATGCCATGCATGAGGAACTTAACCAATTTGAAAGAAATAATGTTTGGACTCTTTGTGAAAGACCTCATGATCATCAAATTATTGGAACTAAATGGGTTTACAGAAACAAATTAGATGAACATGGTAATATAATTAGAAATAAGGCAAGATTAGTAGCTAAAGGTTATAATCAAGAAGAGGGAATTGATTTTGATGAAACTTATGCCCCTGTTGCTAGATTAGAAGCTATTAGATTACTTCTTGCTTATGCTTGTTATATGAATTTTAAATTATATCAAATGGATGTTAAAAGCGCTTTCTTGAATGGATATATTGCTGAACAAGTTTTTGTGGAACAACCACCCGGATTTGAAAATCATCTGTTTCCAAACCACGTTTTCAAATTAAACAAAGCTTTGTATGGTTTGAAACAAGCGCCCCGGGCATGGTATGAAAGATTAAGCAAATTCTTGATTAGTAATAATTTTATTCGAGGAACTGTGGATACAACTTTATTTATTAAAAGGCAAAATAAAGATATATTAGTTATTCAAATCTATGTTGATGATATCATATTTGGTGCCACTAATGAATCTTTGTGCAAAGACTTTGCTAAGCTTATGCAGGGAGAGTTCGAGATGAGTATGATGGGTGAGCTGACCTACTTCCTCGGACTTCAAATTAAACAAAGCAAAGATGGGATCTTCATAAGCCAATCCAAATATACAAAAGAAATGATCAAGAAGTTTGGCATGGAGACATCCAAGAGTATCGGTACCCCTATGAGCTCATCATGTAGACTTGAAACTTATAATTCTGAAAAATCTGTTGATTTAAAATTATATAGAGGTATGATTGGATCTTTGTTATATTTAACTGCTAGTAGGCCAGATATTTTATTTAGTGTTTGCATGTGTGCAAGATATCAAGCCAATCCTAAAGAATCACACTTGCTTGCTGTTAAAAGAATATTTAAATATTTAAATGGAACAATAAATTTGGGTATATGGTATGATAAACAATCTAGCATTGATTTAATAGGATACACTGACTCAGACTTTGCTGGATGTAAATTAGATAGGAAATCAACCACTGGAACTTGCCAGTTTCTAGGTGTTAACTTAATTTCATGGTTTAGCAAAAAGCAAACTTCAGTAGCACTATCTACGGCCGAGGCCGAGTATGTTGCAGCTGGGAGTTGCTGTGCTCAAATCTTATGGATTAAGCAACAACTAGAAGATTATGGTATTAAACAAAAAGCCATACCTATAAAATGTGATAATACAAGTGCAATTAGTTTAACTAAAAATCCTATTCAACATTCCAGAACTAAACATATTGAAATTAGACATCATTTCATTAGAGATCATGTTAACAATGGAAATGTTGTTATTAAATTTTTAAATACTGAAAAACAAATTGCTGATATTTTTACTAAGCCACTTGATGAAAAAATTTTATGAAATCAGAAGAGAATTAGGGATGTTTGATCCAACCATTTAATGAATCATTTAATGAAGTGATATGATATCTAAAAGTTATGACATCTTTAAATCACATCAATCAAAGGAATTTCATGTCAAATTAAATGCTTGTTGTAAGGCTTTATGTCTTTTCAAATTAATAAAAGCTATGTTCTTTGAATTTTCCAACCACGGCCGTTTGAAAAGCTTTTATTTTCTTTTGATGGCAGCTAACTGACCAGGCAACCAAACAGTCACCTGGCCAGTTAACCATCAAGCCTATTCACTATATAACCTTTTTTCCACTCGTTTCTTTTCAAATCACGCCGTCTCTTCATTCTCCCTCATTCAAACTCCAACCGAGCGTCTTCTCCATTCATCTCTCATTCTCAACCCTTTCTTTCATTCCTTCCATTAATCCTTCCTTCCATTCAACCTATTAATCTATCTAGAAGAAGTTGATGGCTCCCAAGAAGAAGGCAATCGCTAGAGATGACGATTGTGCCGATCTTCGCCGGAAGTCTTCCACGTCTTCTACTCAAATCAACTCCCTACTTGCTTCAAAATCTTTTGCTCATGGGAGGTTAGTAGACTTTAACTTTTTAGAACAAGAAGGTTTTAAAATCGGTAATCTGTTAGTTAAACAAGGATGGGACAAACTGTTATCTACCAAAAGACCTATTTATCCTGAACTTATTAAGGAATTCTATGAAAACATTTCCTTTGGTAGTGGAACTATTTCTTCCATTGTAAAAAGACTAAAATAGACCTAGATGGTAAAACATTAGGATCTGCTTTGAAAATTCCATCTGAAGGTTTCTTAGAAATTCTTCCTAGTGAACGCGGATATAAGATTGGCCTAATCCTTAATATAGATGATACTGAAGCTAGTAAAATTGAAACGTTAGATGCAAATATGTTATCAGTTGAAAATCGCTTTTCCATAGTATCATTGCTAAGATTCTCGCCCCTCGTGCTGGATCATTTAATGTGGTAAATGATAGGGACATTTGCTTAATGTATGATATCTTAATAGAAGACCTGTTGATTTACCTGAATTAATGATGACCGTTATGAGAGAATCTTTGTCCAGATCTAAGGCTGCTTTGCCCTACGGAATGTTTCTCACATATGTTTTTGAGTTTTTTGGTATTAAACTTAAAGGAGAAACTGCAGTGGCATTACGTCACTCTGACGTTTTTAATGCTCATTCACTGCACCGTATGGACTTTGCTAAAAGGGATGGTATTTGGTTAAAAGTTAGATCTAGAACAGGACAATCTAGTATGCCACCGCCTACTGTGAATCAACCTGCTGTTCCCCTCAAAACTTTTTCACTTATGACTTCAGCCAACCTAATCCGTATCTTGCTGCTATGACAGCTGACCAAAACCCTTTTCTACCTGATCCACCTGAAATCAATGTTTCTGGATCATCTTCGCAATGACAACCCTGCTCCTGCTCCTTTTCCAACTGTTAGATTATGTGATGATCAACTCCGTCATATTATCAATGAATTGACCCTTGCCACTTCTAGTCGAAGCTCTGGTGACAGTGCTTCTTCTGTCAATGATCAGACTCTTGTACCACATATTTCTTCTATTTTTGAAAACATGTCTGAATTTAAACTCATTCTTGAAAGGCTTGTTCATGATGTGAACATTCTTAATGGGAGAGTTTTTCATCACAACGAATCTGTCATGGAACGGATCCTGAAGGAGGTAAATTTACTTAAAAGCAAGCTTGAAAACTTTGAGACTAAGGCAGAGTGGTAGAATATCAAATGAGATCGAGCCAGACCCAGACCCGGGATGCAGCAAACGCTGTTGATCATTGGACTGCAACCATCTCAAGGCTGAGTCAACTCATGGAGACTCTCATCACTTGTTCTGCCGCCTCTGCGCCTGATACTTCTTTTTCTCATCCGCACCTTTTCACTCCACCGTCACGGCCCTCCTCCGTCAAGCCTGAATCTTCAAGCAAGAAAAAAGTTTCTTCAGTACATATTTCTTCATCTGATAACGACAAGTGATTGTACTTAACTTATGTGGTTTTGTAGTATTTGAACAAACTTGTTATGCTTGTTTATGTTTATGCTCTATGACTTGAAACAATGACATGTAATATCTATTGTCTTGTACTGATCTGCATGACTATTTTAATTATGTAATGAATGTTAACATCTCCTTGATCTATTATGCTTAAAGTTATTGCAAGACTCTTCAAACTTCTTTTTGATTAATGACAAAAAGGGGGAGAAGAATGTTGCTTGCATACATTAAGGAATGGAGTAAAATAGTAACTCCATATATTCAGGGGGAGAAAAGAAAAAGATTTCACTTATTTAATTTGATAGGGGGAGAAATTAATGTTTTCTGATTACTCCTGTTTACTTATTAAACTTCCATATATACACTTGCTCTTTATATGCTTAAAGGTTTTGTCATCATCAAAAAGGGGAGATTGTTGACCCCAGATTGATTTTGATGATTACAAAACAAATTAAGCAATTCTAAGATTCATACAGGGAAGTTCGGTCGCCTTGCAAGTAAGTATCTTCATGCAAAATTGACTGGTAAGAAAGTACTTTATTTTACTTTGCTTTAGATATTTTTATTTTTGCTTGAAGTTAACTGGTTAGCTAGCTTGTTCTTTCAATTAGCTAGCTGGCATGCCCCTTAGCTAACTAAAATTCTCACCACAGTGATTGGGCCGAACGATCTTGTATTTTAGCTAGCTGTTTAGCTAGCTTGTTAGCTAGCTGAAGTTTCCTCAGCTAACTAAAATGCTCGTCTCAATTAGATGGCCGAACGTCCTCCTTTTTTAGCTAGCTGGTGAGTTAGTTTATTAGCTAGCTGGAGCCCTTTCAGCTAACTAAGAAACTTGTCTCAGGTGCCTGGCCGAACGTCCTTTTCTTTTAGTCAACTGGTGAGCTAGCTTGTTAGCTAGCTGAAATTCCTTCAGCTAACTGATTTGCTCGTCACAGTGCATTGGCCGAACACCCTCCAATTTTAGCTAGCTGGCTGGATGTCTTGTTAGCTAACTGAAACTCCTTCTAGCTAGCTGACGTTTCTTTTAGTTAACTGCTTAGCTAACTATTTCATCCTAGAGCTAACTACTCAGCTAACTGATTTTCACAGGGAACGTCTCAGCCGTGGGGATTCAAAATTCAGTTAACTAAAGAGCTAGCTACTGTTGGTTAGTTAGCTGGAGAGTTAACTATTATATCAGAACGGATGGCTGCCCTTTTGCTCAGTTAGCTGGAGAGCTAACTAAGCTGGACGGACAACATATTGCTTTTGCTTCTAGTTAGCTCGTGAGCTAACTGGCCATTCTTTAGTTAGCTATTTAGCTAACTAGCTATCTTGTTTTTCTCCTGCAGCCGAGTGGATTTCAAATTAAGTTAGCTGGAGAGCTAACTATGATAGCATGAATTTTTCTCTCTACCGTTACTTTTTCTCTGTTAGTTAGCTAAAGAGCTAACTGACTTTCGCTTAGTTAGCTGCCAAGCTAACTGATGAGCTGCATCAGGATGATTTTTTGTTGTGACCTTCTGGTTAGCTAACTGATTAGCTAGCTGAGGTTTCTTGCTTTACTCTTGGACGATGGCATTCATATCCTCAGCTACCTGGAGCCATTTTTTAGTCCACCGCGCCTAAGCTTTTAAGAGTGCTCTTCTCTCTCTATTGCTATTTTAAGCTATATTTAACTTTTGGATTTTTGAATTTTTACAGTGCTCATCCTTCTCAAATGGAGATCTGCATTCAATGCTTAAGGAAACATATTTAACGGTTATATTTTCTTCCGTTATTATTTCCATTTATTTCTTATGTATCTAACAGATACCTTCTTATTAGATGGATATAAATAGCTGGGATTAGAAGCACACCTAGACGATTTTTGAAAAAGAAAGTTCAAAGAGAAAAAAAAATCCAAGAAAAGAGCCTTCATTGCATATTTGTTGAGTGGTTGCTGGGTATTCAAGTTCATTCCTTGCTCCGAAAGGTCGTCCGAATCATTGAAGCTTTTCAAGTATTCAAGACTTCAGCTGCTTCAACCTAGTTCATTTATTGCTGAGTTTATTGCTTCAAAAGTTGTAAAGTATATTCAGAATATTTGCTCATTGTAGGAGCTTCTCCTTTACATACTCTGATAATCTTGTAAAAGGGTTAGTGAACTCTGGTTTGTTGTTGGCTTCCTTGTGCCATTGAAACAAGAGACTAGCCTAGGTTTGGCTAGGGGTTTTTGGCTTCCTTGTACCATGAAATAAGAGGACTAGCCTAGGTTTGGCTAGGGGTTTTTGGCTGCCTTGTGCCGTATAAACAAGAGGGCTAGCCTGGTTCGGCTAGAGGTTGTAATCGTTGTGATACGATTAGTGGAATTCCAAAGGTGTTGGGGAGTGGATGTAGGTGCTGAGTTTGGTACCGAACCACTATAAACTTCTGTGTGTTTGTGGTTGTTTGCTTTTCTGTTGTTATTATTTTGTGCACCCCACTTCACCGCTGCAAATCAAATTAGGGTTAAAAGCACATATATCTGCATAGCTATTAAATTTTTTAAATAACCCAATTCACCCCCCTCTTGGGTTACTACATATGGGCAACACGCTTCCTTCTCTTTACCCTCTATCGGCCGAGCGCTTCTCCTTACCCACTAGCAGCCGAGCGAGAAGGGGATCGCGGGCGTGGGGGGCCAAGACGAAGGAAGCACCATTTCGAATGGTGCTTTTACATAACCTTTCCAGCCAATGCACTCGTTGACATGACATCAAAGGTTGGACAGGTAAAAGTGAAAAATACCATTTAAAATGATATTTTCTACTTAAACACTATTTTTGTAAAAACTTTTGCTCTCACGCTAAAGTTGTAAAAGCAGTCGTTTGACACCGGTTTCAAAAATAGCTCCTATTTCGCCACTGTCCTTCCTCACATTCTATGTCTGATCAGAAGCAACCATGGCAAGAGGGAAAAAAAACCTTTTTTATTTTTTGTGATCCTAAAAATAACCCTTATTATTGATATTTTATTCTAAAGCATCAATCATTAATCCTATGCTCTATAGCATTCGAAGAGAATTTTCTTTTTCCTATATCACATCCCCGTGAAGCTTTATGGTTTTATGCATATGACATCAAAATAATGAAAATATTTACCATATGTAGGAAGAGTTTGAACTAGTGTAGTCCAAGATGCCGCGATGTTTTAACATTTTAAGTTACATTATATATTTTCCATGGGAAGCTTGGCCGAGTGATATGAAACGAAGTACAAATTAACTAGGTATCAGCTTCTTTTTGTTAACGATTTATAATAAGATGCAAGATAAGCTTGATTTGTCAATAAATATGCCAAACATGGATAATTGGGTAGCAATAAATATCAAAAGTATTATCTTAGAAAGGAACCAAAATGAATATCTGCATGAAAATATTCAATTTATTAACAAAAAAATTATGACCATATTTTCTTTTACGAAGGTTTGTGTTATTCACTTTTTCTCCCTACGTACAATATATATGTATAAGGTTGTATTATGTTAATCGTTAGAAGCAAAAATTTTAAAATTGAATACCATATTTCAAGTATTGTATAATTTAGGATGATAATTACCTTTTAAAACTCAAACAAAAAATATTTATATCTGTTATTTCTCCTTGTTAGTCATTTTATAAGTAAAACTACTTTTTATACTTTACAAGTTATCAATAATTAAGAAAATATCAAATAAAAAACATTTGATACAATTATATATCACCTTTTTATTTTTTTTAATCACAACAGCAATCATTTGACCTCTTCCTAACAATATAAGATTAGCTTTATAGATCTTTATGTATCAACAAATTATTTTATACATTATTATAAGTTCCTCAAATTAATCCTTTCTCAAAATTTCTCTTTATGCTGATCTAGGCTTGTTTTGCATTACCATCACTTTCTTTTTAAAAAATTTAGAATCAAAAATCTATTTTCATTTTATTTACGATTCTATTTCAAACAATTGTAACCCAATGCATCCTACAATATAATATATAATATCATAATATTATAATATTATAAATAATGATATTATACTTTTCTTATTAATATACATGTGATATATAATATACTATTAATGTGATATTATTATATTATAATATATGACATACAATGATAATATATTATGTTATTAAATTATAGTATAAATATAATGTTATTATAATAATATTATAATATATAAAATATAGTTAATGTTAGTATAATAATAATACATTTATATATTTGTAATAATGATTAATATTATATAATTATGATATATTATTACTTTTTAAAAAAGTTACTTTTTTAAAAGTGGAAGTAAAAAAAAAATCCTGCTTCCTCTTTCTCCATAAATAATGAGAGTTACTTTCAAAAATAAAAATAAAAAATAGTATAACTAAACATTTTTATATTGGATTTCATATTTTTACTTTTAAAAATAGAGTACATAAAATAAAAATGATGCCAAGTGAATCTTAGAACATTCACCTTTTGTCTCACAATTTTCAATGTAAAACAAAACATTTTTTTTGAAAGTCTCTTTAAATATTTAAATATTCATTATACATATTCATACCATGTAAATCATCTTTTTATCACATTATCTTAGTTTATCGAGCTCTTGCAATTTCTTTAATATATTCATTTCTTAACCTATTCTCTCTAGATTTACCATACATTCGTCTTACCATTATTATTCCTATCACTTTCAAATTATTTTAGGATTTAGTTGGATTAGCTGTTAGCCTCAATTAGTGGCCAATAGTCATTTAAAAGTATCCTAACAACTAATCCAAATAGGGCTTTGGTATACTTTCTCTATTATTTGGTACCTAAAACCAAATAACTTTGCCAACAATATGATTATACTATAGAATTTATTTTACAACTCCCAAGCATACACCTATCACATAACATGTCAACTTCAATTAACTAACTCTAATTTTATTGCATGCATCGCCGTCTATCTTTCCATTATTTGATGTAATGGATCTTAAAGGATGAAGTGATCATTTTATGGTATCTTTTGTCATTAATCTTGAATAATATTACATCTTCATTTCCATTATTATTAAATTTATGTCCTCTATATTATCTTTGTTCTATAAATTTAAATCCTTATCCTCTAAATTTTTCCTTTTATATGTTTAATTTACTATTTAATATAATTTTATTCCATCAATCAATACTATATTGCTCATGAGTAACTAATATATGCCATAATATATCTTCTTTAACATAAGCTACGAGTTTGTTTTTATTAATACAACAAGTACACGCTTGCTGCTGCCTGCTCATCCTTTAAATAAGTTCATGATAACTAGAAAAATATTTATTATATCACAACAACTCCTACCGCTTATTATTATCCTAATATACATGTCCTTAATTATTTCAACATAATATTTATGTATACATTTGTTTCTTAAAGCCGATCACAACACTTTTCCTGATATTCTATCATACCCTATAATTAATAAAAGATATATGTTGATGTGGCCAGTAAAAGCCACGTGATGAAAGAGTATTCGACCCAAAGGGGTTAATAAAAACCACGTGGCAGGCCCCTAGACGGCCCAGGGCTAGTCCTAGGCGACCTCGCCGGTAGCAAGCCCCTAGACGGCCCCAGGGCCAGTCCTAGGCGGTCTCGACGACAGCAGGCCCCTACAGGACCAGTCCTAGGCGGCCTCATCAGCAGTAGGCCCCTAGATGGCCTAGGGCCAGTCCTAGGCAGCCTCGCCGGCAGTAGGCCCCTAGATGGCCCAGGGTCAGTCCTAGGCGGCCTCGATGGCAACAGGCCCCTAGACGGCCCCAGGGCCAGCCCTTGGTGGCCTCGACGGCAGCAGGCCCATAGACGGCCCCAGGGCCAATCCTAGGCGGCCTCGATGGCAGCAGGCCCCTAGACGGCCCTAGGGCCAGTCCTAGGCAGCCCCGTCGGCAGCAGGCCCCTAGACGGCCCCAGGGCCAGTCTTAGGTGGCCCCGCCGGTAGCATGCCCTTAGACGGCCCCAGGGCCAGTCCTAGGCGGCCCCGCCGGCAGCAGGCCCCTAGACGGCCCATGGTCAGTCCTAGGCGGCCTCGACGGTAGCAGGCCCCTAGACGGCCCAGGGCCAGTCCTAGGCGGCCTCGCTGGCAGCAGGCCCCTAGATGGTCCCAGGGTCAGTCCTAGGCGACCTCGCCGGCCACAGGCCCCTAGACGGCCCAGGGCCAGTCCTAGGCGGCCCCATCGGCAGTAGGCCCCTAGATGGCTCCAGGATCAGTCCTAGGTGGCCTTGCCGGCAGCAGGCCCTAAACGGCTCCAGGATCAGTCCTAGGCGGCCCCGCCGGCAGCAGGCCCCTAGATGGCCCAGGGCCAGTCCTAGGCAGCCCCGCCGGTAGCAGGCCGCTAGACGGCCCCAAGGCCAGTCCTAGGCGGCCTCACCGATTCCATGCCCCTAGACGGTCCCAGGGCCAATCTTAGGTGGCCTCACCGGCAGCAGGCCCCTAGACGGCCCCAGGGCCAATCCTAGGCGGCCTCGCTGGCCATAAGCCCCTAGACGGCCCCCAAGGCCAGTCCTAGGCAGCCTCACCAGGAATAAGCCTCTAGGCAGCCCTAAGGCCAGTTCTGAGCGGGGACTTTCCCCCAAGACTTCGCAGATCTAACAAAGTAAGAAATGTCAATTCTAGCATCTTCCCCAGAGGATCCTAGAATTTAATGACTCTGGCCAAATAAGCATCAAAAGGCAATTACATGCCATAAAGTACCAATCATTTCGAGTCAGAAAAGCCACCGAGGTCCAAAAAGTCATTAGCAGAATTTAATGACTCTGGCCAAATAAGCATCAAAAGGCAATTACCTGCCATAAAATACCGATCATTTCGAGTCAGAAAATCCACTGAGGCCCAAAAAGTCATTAGCAAAATTTAATGACTTTGGCCAAATAAGCATCAAAAGCCGATTATTCTTGGAAAAGCACTAATGATGTTGAAACAATGGATGCAGATCCAATTCGACCATCTCTAACATTCTATCCGTAAGAGTGCTAACACGTCATGACATTCGGACCTTAGCAGAGGGGTAGGACGATAAAAGGAAGGTAAGAGCAAACAGAAAGGGGGATTTTTCTGAAGCCTAGAACAACCCATCCCACACACACACCTCTCTTCCTCTCAAAAAACTACTGTTGTGCTCCTGGTTGCTAACTTGGGCATCAGAGGGTCCTGGCTGGAATCTCTAGCTACGGGACTTCTTGCAGGGTTCTGAAGATGAAGGAGTGATCTCGGTGCACCCCTGGAGTGACAACTAATGCTTGAGGACGCTGGCCCAAAGTGACCAGGCATCAACAGATTGGCGCGCTAGGAAGGGGGCGGCTCGAAGGCCAGCCAGAAGGGACCAGCAAATTTGATGGAACCAACATATGTCCAGGAAGCCTCCTCCGACTCCACTGGGGGCATCCCTTCCGAGCGGACCCATTAGAAGCCAACTTCCCTACTTCTTCATCACCCTCTATATCAGCTGCTCCTCATGAGCAGCTGGCTAACCTCACTCAATAGGTTCAAACCCTCATTGGGGTGGTCCGTGAGTTGCAAGAACAGCAACCTACTCATTGACAAGCTAGACTTCCTGCACCACCGCAGATTGCTACCCCGGCTAGTCAGCAGTCCGCACACAGAAGGTCCTCCTAGAAGGAGCATCCTCATCACCAAGTCTCATCCAAGCATCATCTCCGGGAAAGCCTCAAGAGGTCTCGGTCTCCTACTCTCCGCTCTGGTAGTCATGAACACCGGTGAGGGAAGAAACCCCGGAGCTCATATCATTATCAGCCCCGATATTCTACCTCTTCCTCGTCTGAATCTGCAGATGAGGATATCAATAATCGATGGAAAGATGCTTGGAGGAGAACAGGCGTTTGGAGGAGCTCAGTCAAAAGCTTCATGATCATTTGAGGGTGGAATATAATTCACGCCCCCCCTCACCTGCCGAATCATGGAAGAGCGCATCCCCCATCAGTTCTGTCTTCCTCAGCTAGATCCGTATGATGGTACCACAGATCCATTGGACCATCTGGAAAGTTATAATTCTCTTATGCAAGTCCAAGGAGCCATGGATTCCTTGTTATGTATTGCCTTCTCTGCTACTCTCCGGAAGGCCGCCCGTGCCTGGTATTCCAAGCTGCTCCCATGTAGCATCGATTCTTTCCAACAACTGGAGAAGGCCTTTTTGGCACAGTTTGATGCCTGCCGCAAAATCCTTCGAGTGGCAGATAGCATTTTCTCCGTCCAGCAAAAGGAGGGCGAGCTCCTAATAGATTTCATAGCTTGATTTAAAGCTGCGGCCCTGGAGGTATATCATTTAGATGGTGCTGTGGCCACTTTGGCCCTGAAACGGGGGCTTCGCCCCTCTCGCTTCACTTATTCCCTAAACAAGAGGCCGCCTAGCTCCTACGCTGAGATTTTGGATCGGGCGTACGAGTATATTCGTGCTGATGAGGCCGACCATACCCGAAGGGATGCTGATCGAGTGGCCAGCAAGAAGCCGGTTCGAGAGATGCCAAGCAGATTTCCCCCTAAGAAGCCTGAACCTCTGCACCGGCCGGATAATCGATGCCAGAATCTATCTACTAAAGAAGGGAGTTATACCCTTCTCCTCACCCTGAGATCTCATATTCTCATGAAAATTGAAGGTGAGTCCTATCTCCAATGCCCCCTCCGCTAAGGGCAGGTGCCACCCGCAACCGGAGCCGTTACTGCCGTTTCCATAGGGACTACGGCCACGACACCGACGAGTGCCGCAATTTGAAACGTGCCATTGAAGAGCTCATTCAGCGGGGCTATCTTGGAAAGTTCATCAAGAAGGGAGCTTCGACTATCCCGCCTTTGATGGGACCCCCACCTGCTCAAGCTGGCATCGACAACAATGGAGCGGACGGTAGGGATGCTTTCGTGGGGGGCAGCTTCATCAACCAAAAGACACAGAGGGAAGGAGGGGGTAGAAGATGTAAATCCTTATTTTGATAGGGAATTAGTGGGAGGGAACCATCCAAATGATGATAGCGTAATCGTCTCCATGACGATCGCTAGGCATCCTATAAAAAGAATACTTGTAGATATTGGAAGTTTAGTAGACATACTTACTTATGACGCTTTTGTCCGGATGGGTCTATCCTCTGATTCTCTGTCGCCCGTGGCCACCCCCCTTGTTGGCTTCATGGGAGATTCTGTCAAGGTGGAGGGCGAGATTACCTTGCCGGTTACAGCGGGATCGTCGTCCCGTCAAAGCATGGTCCTAATGAGGTTCCTGATGGCCCGTGTGCCATTAGCCTATAATGCTATTCTTGGTCGTTCGGGTTTGAACCTCTTGGACGCAATCATCTCCACCAGGCACCGACTGGTGAGGTTCCCAACTAATCAAGGAGTCGAAGAGATGTACGGGGAGCAGAACCTCACATAGTTATACTATCATATGGCTCCTAGCCCTCAGGAGATGGTGGCTCCCTCTACCCCGGTGTTATTCGACCCTAGAGAGTCTGAAAGAAGAGGAGAATCGGCTAACGACTACTACTATTACCCATTGAGAGACGATCCTGCAAAGACTATGCAAATCGGTGAGCTTCTTTCTTTGGAAGTAAAGAATGAACTCCTTACCCTTTTATGGCCTAACTCAAATATTTTTGCATGGACCGCCTCGGACATGCCTGGTATTCCTCCGGAGGTGATAACCCACAAGCTCAACATTGATACTAAGTGTCAGACTATTCGCTAAAAGAAGAGAAGCTTTGCTCCCGAGCGGCAGAGGGTCATAGATGAGGAAGTCAATAAACTCTTAGTCGTTGGCCACATTCGGGAAGCTCAGTACCCAAGCTGGTTGGCGAATATGGTTATGGTCCAGAAGACGAGTGGAAGTTGGCGGATCTGCATCGACTTCACTGATCTTAACAAGGCGTGCCCCAAAGACAGTTTTCCTCTATCACGGATCGATCAGCTGGTGGACTCCACCTTCGGACATGAACTCCTGAGTTTTATGGACACCTTCTCCGGCTATAACCAAATAAAGATGGATCTGACGGATGAGGAAAATACTTCTTTCATTACGGAGAAAGGCATTTACTGTTACAAAGTGATGCCCTTTGGACTAAAGAACGCCAGAGCCACTTACCAGAGGTTGATGAATAAGGTCTTCAAGGACCAGATCGGGCATAATATGGAGGTGTATGTGAATGATATGCTGACTAAGAGCCCCAACATCGCCAACCACGTCTCCGACCTAGAAGAAACATTCGACAATCTCCGACGCCATCAGATCAAGCTTAATCCCCGCAAGTGCGCCTTTGGCATTACCGCGGGAAAGTTTCTGGGCTTCCTAGTGACCCAATGAGGAATTGAGGCAAATCCAAAGAAAATCCAGGCTATTCTCGATATGTGGCGGCCAGCCAATAAGAAGGAGGTGCAACGACTCACTGAAAGAATAGCCACTCTGAGTCGGTTCCTGTCCAGATCGGCAGAAAGGTGCTTACCTTACTTTAAAGCTTTGCACAAAGTCGACGGTTTCGAGTGGACAGACAGCTGCCAGAGAGCTTTTGAAGAGTTAAAGGAGTTCTTGTCTACTCCACCATTACTATCCAAGCTTGAAGAGGGAGAACAACTTTTTGTTTATCTAGCTGCTACTCTGGAGGCGGTTAGCTCTGTTTTAGTCTGACTCGACCAGGATGGAGTGTAGAAGCCTATCTATTATACTAGCAAGGTGCTTCATGATGCAAAAATTCGATATTCTTGGATGGAGAAGATTATCTTTGCCCTGGTCGTCTATGCTCAGCGCCTCCGACCGTATTTCTAAGCACACCTGATAGCCATGCTTACAGACCAGCCTCTCAGATCTATCCTGGCTCGACCCGACACCTTAGGTCGCCTAGCAAAATGGGCTGTCAGGTTGGAGGAGTTCGACCTTTCATTTTGGGCCCGTCCTGCCCTTAAATTCCAAGTGCTATCGGACTTTTTGGTGGAATGCACTTGGATAGACGAGCAGGACAATGATGTCCCTGGGAAATGCTCCGTGGCTGAGGGAGATTTGGCAGAGGCCCGGATTCTTCATGTTGACGGTGCCTCCAATTCCAAGGGAAGTGGAGCATGCCTCATCTTGGCAAGCCCGGAGGGAATGACTTTTGGGTGCGCCCTTCGTTTTCTTTTCAAGGCCACCAACAATCAAGCCGAGTATAAGGCCCTATTGGCTGGGATCAAACTTGCCCATGGGTTAGGAGTAAAGCATCTTTGAGCCTTCACTGAGTCCCAACTCATCTCTGGACATATCACTGGAGAGTTCGAGGCTCGCGGCCTTACCATGTCATGATATTTGAGCAAAGTTAAGATGTTGATCTCCTCACTAGCTTATTTCACCATCAGTTATATTCCCAGAGGGAAGAATGCTAGAGCTGATGCATTATCGAAGTTGGCTACCTCGGCGGACGACTGCCTAGAAAGGGAGTACGTTGAGCATCTGGAGAGTCCAAGTATCGATTCCATAGAAGAAGTCATACAAATCATACATAAGCTGACTTGGATGGATGCTTACATCCGTTATCTCACTAGCGGCTCTCTTCCCACTGACCCTGCAGAAGCTAGGCTACTCAGGAGGAGGGCAACCAAGTTTGTGTTGTTGGACGACCGCCTATACAAGAAATCTTTCTCTCATCCTCTTCTCAAGTGCATAAGCCCGGCGGATGCTGATTATGTTCTCAGAGAAATCTATGAAGGCATATGTGGGAGTCACATGGGGGCAGGTCGCTAGCATATAAGGCTCTCCACCAAGGGTATTACTGGCTTACGATGCGCCAGGATGCCATTGAGTTGGTTCGAAGATGCGATAGCTGTCAACGACATTCGAATATCCAGAGACAGCCGGCCTTACTATTGAGTCCGCTGTCTGCCCCTTGGCCTTTCGCTAAGTGGGGGACGGATGTACTTGGGCTTTTCCCTCCGGCTGCAGGACAGCGGAGGTTCTTATTAGTGGCCATCGACTATTTCACTAAATGGGTTGAGATCGAGGCATTAGCCAAAATTACTGAAGCCAAGGCAAGGGCGTTCTTTTGGAAATCTATTATATGTCATTTCGGTTTACCTCATATTATGATTACCGATAATGGCTGCCAGTTTGATAACTCAGCATTCAAGGCTTTCTGCGCCGAGTTAGGCATTTGCCATAGGTTTACTTCTGTCGGGCACCCCCAATCTAATGGAGAGGCGAAAGTTATGAATCGTACTATCCTTCGAGGACTCCGAACCCGATTGGACGAGTCCAAGGGTAGATGGGTAGAAGAACTTCTGAGTGTATTATGGGCATATCACACTACTCTCAGGGCCCCTACAGGAGAGACTCCCTTCAGCCTCGTCTTCAGATTCGAAGCGGTCATCCCGATGAAAATCGGCCTTCCTAGCTTCCGAGTAGAGGCATACAAGGAATATGAAAATCTCGATCGGCTGAGGGCTAACCTGGACTTCATCGACGAAACCCGAGATCTTGCACGGCTTAGGATGGCCACTTTCCGCCAGCAAGCCGAGAAATACTACAATGCCAGGGTACGTCCTAAGATGTTCCGCCCTGAAGACTTGGTCCTCAGAAAAGCTGAAGTGTCCAAACTAACTGAAGGAAGCAAGTTGTCGCCAAACCGGGAAGGACCATATCGAGTTGCAAAGAGGCTTTCACAAGGGGCCTACAAACTAGAGGGGATGGATGGACGGCCGATTCCACGCACTTGGAACACCGATAATCTCCGTCGATATTACCAATGATAAGTGTACTAGACCAATAATTATAAAAATAGTTTTTGAAATTTTTTGTTCAATCTAATGTTGTGACCCCAGCAGCCCAAAAGACATAGACACCCCATACCGGTGCAAGAAACCTCCGGTGGTTCAAGTCCTGTGTCCTAGGCGACCCTGAGTCAAACTCCCGGGCCAGCGCGAGAAACCTCCGTAGCAGTTTTCAAAAGGACCTCGATGGCCCAAAGGACATAGATACCCCAGATCGGCGCGAGAAACCTCCGGTGGTTCAAGTCCTGTGTCCTAGGCGGCCCCGAGTCAAACTCCAGGCCAGCGTGAGAAACCCCCGTGGCAATTTTCAAAAGAACCTCAGCGGCCTAAAGGACACAGACATCTTGGACCGATGCGAGAAACCTCCGATGGTTCAAGTCTTGTGTCCTAGGCAGCCCTGAGTCAAACTCCCGGGCCGGCACGAGAAACCCCCGTGGCAATTTTTAAAAGGACCTCAGTAGCCCAAAGGGCACATACACCCCAAATCGGAACGAGAAACCTCCAGTGGTTCAAGTCCTGTGTCCTAGACGGCCTGAGTCAAACTTCCGAGCCAGCACGAGAAACCTCCGTGGCAGTTTTCAAAAGGACCTCGGTGGCCCAAAGGACACAGACACCCCAGACCGGTGCGAGAAACCTCCGATGGTTCAAGTCCTGTGTCCTAGGTGGCCCGAGTCAAACTCCCGGGCCGGTGCGAGAAACCCCCGTGGCAGTTTTTAGAAGGACCTCGGTGGCCCAAAGGACACAGACACCTCGGACTGGCGCGAGAAACCTCCGATGGTTCAAGTCCTGTGTCCTAGGTGGCCCCGAGTCAAACTCTCGAGCCGGCGTGAGAAACCCCCGTGAAAGTTTTCAAAAGGACTTCGGCGGCCCAAAGGACACATACATCCCGGACCGGCACGAGAAACCTCCGGTGGTTCAAGTCCTGTGTCCTAGGCGGCCCCGAGTCAAACTTTTGGGCCGGCACGAGAAACCCCGTGGCAGTTTTCAAAAGGACCTCGGCGATCCAAAGGACACAGACACCCTGGACCGGCACGAGAAACCTCCGATGGTTAGAGTCCAATGTCCTAGGAGGCCCCGAGTCAAACTCCTATGTCCCACGATGCGTGGCTCCCAGCCGGCCCTCGGGCTGGTCCTAGATGGCCTCAATAATGCTAGGCCCCTGGTCGGCCCTCGGGCTGGTCCTAGGCGGCCTCAATAATGTGTGGTCCCAGCCAGCTCCCAAGCTGGTTCTGAGCAGCCTTAATGTTTGACCCAAAAATGGCACGAACGACGTGGACCAACGCAGGAGACTCCCGAGAGTTTAAACTTGGAATCCTAGGCGGCCCCGAGTTGGGCTTCTAGGTCAGCACAGGAAGTTTCCTGCATAACTCTTAAATGAATTATACTAACATGTCATCAAGTGAACTTAAGGGAATAAGGCTAGTTTTCCAAACAACGAAATAACCAAAAAATTGACAAAATCGGTTTAAACATCAAAGCCATACACAAGATAATCAAAAAGGCCTTATTATTACTATATTGTCATATAAAAGGCCAGTTTCAGCCACATTACAAAACACAGAAGAGTGAAAGATAATCAAAATCAAGGTTCGGAGGGTTCCGACTCGCCCTCCATGTCCTCATCCACAGGCTGAATGTCATCAAGATCGCCTAACTAGTGAATCTGAATAATTTTCTCCTTACACTTTTCAAATCCTTTAGCAAAAGCATCAACGGCCGCTTCGCTACAATCAGCTGCAAATTCAGCGGAGCCCTTATAAGCTTCCACTTTGCCTTGGGCCCTCTGGTCGGCCACACTGACCCTGATCATGGCCTCTGCTTGGGCGACCATTATGCTTTCCTTGGCCTGAACTTCAGTAACAATCAATTTGGCTAATGTTTCTCTAATCTCCCCCTCGGCAGAGGCCAGCTTCTCCTCGGTAAAATTTAGCCGCTCCTCGGCAGAGGCCAGCTTCTCTTCGGTCAAGTTTAGCCGCTCCTTGGCGTTGGCCAATCTCTCCTCCATAGCCTAGGCCTCAAGATCGAGCAGCTATGTCCTATCCTCAGCCGCGACCGCCATCTCTTCGGCCTAAGTAGCCCTAAGAAGAGCACTCTTCAATTCTTCTTCGACCGACCCTAGTTTTGACATGACTTTGAGCAGCTTGGTGTCAGCCACTCGAGCCCTTCTCTCGGCCTCTTCAACCTGGGTCTTAAGATCTTGACCCTCTTCCTCGGCAGCCCTCAGCGCGCTGGAAACTGCAAGCTCCTAAGCCCTCGCCTCAGATATTTCCTGGGTTAGCTCATCTACTTGAGATTTAAGAACGTCTAGCTCGGAGGGGCCTTGTTTCTGGTTGCCCGAGCCTCCGAGGCAAGCATCTTGAAGAACGAATGCACTATTAGACGCCTGCATACACTACCAGGTGAGAGAGTGACCATAATTGACTTAAAGAAAGAAAGAGCTATGGATCTTGTATAATCACCTGGAGGAAGGCGGTGAAGAAAGTATCCAAAGACTTCTCCAGCGGCTGACGCTGGAGCTTGGCCTGGAGATTGGGAAGAGTCGAGCGGCTAAGTACGTGCTCGGCCAAGCGACCCCGTGAATTGCATTAACACCAGACAGCTGATATATAAGGCCCTCATTGGAGGGCACCTCTGCCCCCTCCTGGGGCGAGCGAACATCAGAGGATTGGTCTTCGCCGACCTCTTGAACCAGAGGCGTTGTCATCCTCTCTTCCAACAAAACCTCGTCATCGACCCCAGCCGGTGGCAAAGATTTTTCCCTTGCTGGCTCCTCATGAGTCTTAGCCAAAAGGACCCCCATCGGCAGCTCTTTTGGAACAGTAGCCGAAGGGACCTCCATTACTAATCCTTCAACAAAAGGATCCCTCTTCCTTGCTTTCCCAGCTAAGGTGACTTCGGGGGAAGGAGGTGGCTGCTCAGCCCATTTTGGTTTTTGGGCACGACCTTCATCGAGCCTCCGGCCGGCCTTTCTCTTCTTCTTAAGGGCCTCCGACAAAAAATTTGTGGAGAACCTCATTTCTGAATTATAAAAACAAAAAGTCAGAGGACACAAATGGGAGCAATAAAACAAATGACAATATACCCTGATCAAATAAAAGCATAGGTACGAATGTGTATACATAATGAAGGAATGAAGGATAAAAGGAAGGACAAGGAACTATGGCCAATGGCCGAGGAAGGTGATGCTCACCAAATATCGGTGAAGCGGCCACCGGTGCTACCAAAGCCTCGCGAAGGTTGCCCTTCCATAGTAGCTCTGCGCAGGGAGGGACGGCGGAGGACAGGAGGGCCTTGAAAGTCCTCGATCCCTTTCCTCTATAGTAGAATTTTTATTAGGGCTAGTGTCAGGACAACCCCAAGACGTCTCCCCCCCCTCGCCATAAACATAAAAGAAATGCGATTTCCACTTCTTCACCTTCGAGGGTAAGTCTAATTTGAGTACCCTCTTGGGACGGGAGGCAAAACTCCACCAGCCGCTTTTGAAGGAATTTCTAAGCTTGTACAAAGCTCGAAAGAGAGAAAATCGAGCGGGGGCACCATGAAAATGACAGGGTACTATGAATGAGAATATGATTCGGATAGAGTTTGGGGTCAATTGAGTAGGAACAAGGTGGTACCTATCTAAGATATTTAAAAAGAAGGGGTGGAAAGGAAGCTGGAGCCTGCTCTTAAGGAATTCTTCATAAAGGGCAACTCCACCTCCCCGGCCACAAGTCACCTGGTCGCCATACCAAGAGCAGACAAACAGACACTATGGGAATATTATATCGGACCCTAATCCTCCTTATATCCTGCTCCTTCAAGACGGAGCATATCCCCCTTGGGCCCGTGGAGGCGGGTTCAGTGGGAGATATCGGACGGGACGGTGAAGGCGCAACCCTAGAGGTCGGAGAGACAACCCTAACCTTGGGAGGAGGAATCCCGCCTAAAGGGACATCGACTTAGGGAATCTCACCCGAGGGGATTTCATTGAAGGATGGATTAGTAGTCTCAGAACGGCCCGGAATAGAAACCCCTCCGGGAGCACGGTGACGAGCTTCAAGAATCTCTTCCGTAGATGGCTCGACTAAAGGCCCCTTCCCTTTCCTATCAATCTGGGGATCCATCGAAAAGAAAGAGACGTAAAGAAAATGAAGAAACTAACCTCGAAATAGAAGAACAGAAGTGAGAGGAAGCTCGGTGCTCGTAGAAGTGATAGAAGACAAAGAAGATGGGTGGGATAAAATCAACTCTTCAGATTTCGGAGGCCCCGCCCATCATGAACACGAAGAGCAAAGCGGCAAGCGACGAGTCGTGGCCCAAGTGTCACCAACCTATAAGTGGAGCATGTTTGTGCCACCAAAGTAATTGAAGTATGTAACCTTTTTCCCCGCTAATCATGAGGCGTTTCTTTTAAATAATAAAAGGATTATCAATCTCCTTAAAAGCGTGCGCCCATCATTAACAGAGTATGGCGCGTTAAACTTAATTATACAAGGAATTTTTTTCGTGCTTCTTTCTCTTGGCAAGTGCTGTGCACGTGAAGACCAAGACTCAGGAGCCGGGGGCATATGATGTGGCCAGTAAAAGCCACGTGATGAAAGAACATTTGATCCAAGGGGGTTAGTAAAAACCACGTGGCAGGCCCCTAGATGGCCCAGGGCCAGTCCTATGCGGCCTCGCCGGCCACAGGCCCCTAGATGGCCCAGGGCCAGTCCTAGGCGCCTCGATGGCAGCAGGCCCCTAGACGGCCCTAGGGCCAGTCCTAGGCGGCCTCGCCGGCCATAGGCCCCTAGACGACCAAGGGCCAGTCCTAGGCGGCCTCGTCAGCAACAAGCCCCTAGACAGTCCAGGGCCAGTCCTAGGCAGCCTCGATGGCAGCAGGCCCCTAGACGGTCCCAGGGCCAGTCCTAGGCGGCCTCGCTGGCCATAGGCCCCTAGATGGCCCAGGGTCAGTCCTAGGTGGCCTCGGCGGCAGCAGGGCCCTAGACGACCATAGGGCCAGTCTTAGGCGGCTTTGCCGGCCATAGGCCCCTAGACGGCCCAGGGCCAGTCCTAGGCCCCTAGACGGCCCAGGGCCTGTCTTAGGCGGCCTCGATGATAGCAGGCCCTAGATGGCCCTAGGGCCAGTCCTAGGCGGCCTTGTCGGCAGCAGGCCCCTAGACGGCCCCAGGGCCAATCCTAAGCGGCCCCGCCGACAGTACCTAGACGGCCCCAGGGCCAGTCCTAGGCAGTTAGACGGCCCAGGGCCAGTCCTAGGCAACCTCGATGGCAGCAGGCCCCTAGACGGCCCTAGGGCCAGTCCTAGGCGGCCTCGCCGGTCATAGGCCCTTAGATGGCCCAGGGCCAATCCTAAGTGGCCTCGCCGGCAGCAGGCCCCTAAACGGCCTCAGGGCCAGTCCTAGGCGGCCCCGTCGGCAACAGGCCCTAGGGCCAGTCCTAGGCGACCTCGCTGTCCATAAGCCCCTAGACGGCCCCCAGGGCCAGTCATAGGCAGCCTCGCCAGGAATAAGCCTCTAGGCAGCCCAAGGCCAGTTCTGAGCGGGGACTTTCCCCCAAGACTTCGCAGATCTAACAAAGTAAGAAACATCAATTCTGGCGTCTTCCCAAGAGGATTACATAATTTAATGACTCTGGCCAAATAAGCATCAAAGGCAATTACATGCCATAAAGTATCATTTCGAGTCAGAAAAGCCACTGAGGCCCAAAAAGTCATTAGCAGAATTTAATGACTCTTGCCAAATAAGCATCAAAAGTAATTACTTGCCATCATAAAGTACTGATCATTTTGAGTTAGAAAATCTACTGAGGCCCAAAAAGTCATTAGCAGAATTTAATGACTTTGGCCAAATAAGCATCAAAAGCCGATTATTCTGAAAAAGCACCAATGATGTCGGAACAATGTATGCAAATCCAATCCGACCATCTCTGACATTCTATCTGTAAGAGTGCTAACACGTCATAACATTCGACAGAGGGGTAGAACGATAAAAGGAAGGTAAGAGCAAACAAAAAAGGGGGATTTTTCTGAAGCCTAAAATGACCCATCCCACACACACATCTCTCTTCCTCTCAAAAAATCACTGCTGTATTCCTGGTTGCTAACTTGGGCATTAGGGTCTTGGCTGGAATCTCCAATTACGAGACTTCTTGCATGGTTCTGAAGACGAAGGAGTGATCCCGTGCACTCCTGGAGTGACAACTAACGCGCAAGGACGCTAGCCCAAAAGCGACCAGGCATCAACATACGTAAAAGTTCTCATTTTTTAATCAATTTTCTAAGTATATTTATGTATTATTGATCTTTTAGACACAAAATTCAATTTCATTATATAAATAATTATTATTTTAAAAATCTTTTGTTCAACCATCTTTCTCATAAGTTTGGTAGCATGGCTTATAAGCTTTATTTTCTAGCTGTTAAAGTGCATTTCTATCTAAATAAAAACACTTTATATACTATATAAGGTGTTTACCCTAATAAAAGGATATACGACATAAGGTAAAGTTTTTATAACTTGATATATTACCTATCTTAATGTGTGGGTAAGATTGAGTTAAATAAAGATATTGTTTTTCTTAATTGAGATGCAAGCTAGAAATTTATTGATTTGGTTGAGCTATCTTAAATTCTTTTGATGATGTTGATATCAAAAATATCAATAAACGTAATCAAGTCAAGATTAGGTATTATTTCTAGACACTACAATGTTTAATTATAAAAACATTTAATTTATAAAGTCAAGATTAGGTATTATTTCAAGACACCACTTCAATGTTTAATTATAATATTTAACTGATAAAAGAAAGCAAAAAAAATCTTAATTAATAAGTTGACATTGTATTAGTTGATATATCAAAATATGCTAAGTTCTCTTTGCCAAAATAAGATTAGTGAATATTAAGAGAGGACATCATTACAATGTCGACCAAGATCGATATAAGGTCTTGCATGGATAATATTAGTGCATGTCTATCATTATTGTTTGGATACAAATCTAAACTTGTCTAAGCTAGCATTTGTAGTAATACTCGGCACTTAGTGACTAGTCATATTTGGCATCTCAATCCCTTTTGTTTTGTTTGACATGAATGATCGCAAGTCTACATGTCGACTAATTGTGGGCATGGCATCTCCATGGAAATCAAATCCATCCAGGCGACGTGCCGCTTCTCTGCTTCCAACTCGTGTCAGCGCCCGTATGACCGCGCGAGCGCGTGAACCCTAGGCCGATTGGGAGAAAGGGAAACCCCATAAATCCCTCCAGGTATCCCATGCGCCATAAGAGGAAGAAAGGAAGGATGCCCCGCCAGCCTCCGTCCCCATCCCTAGACCAAGAACTCCTCGGTTCTTCCCCAAATCCCACAATGCTCCAAGACGCTCCACCCCAGCCACAGCCCCCATCCCAGTCCCCGATTCGGGAAGAAGAAGCCGGGTCACCGCCTCCGCGGTCGCCGGCACCGCCGCAGGAAGTTGAAGATGGAGGAGCACAGGAGGAGCACCAAGACGTGGCCGCCTTCCCTCCTCCCCCTCCCGTCGTCGCCGTGCCCGAGCTTCCGGTCCCTAACCCTTCCCCAGCCTCTCGGAAACCCTTCGGCAAGCGGAAAAAACCCTTGACGGAGAAGCAGCGGGCAGCGATCCAGCAAAAGGTCGCCCTCCTAGAGGAGAACCTCCGCCCTGTTCCCTTCGTACCCAAGAAAACCCTAGACCTCTCTAAGCACGAGCAGCTCTTCCGCGCCCTGGGGCTCTGGGACTTCGCCCACGTCCAGCTGGATTGCGAGATCCGCTCCGATCACCTCCTCGCTCTCATCGCCAACTATGATCCCCCCAACCGCAGGAGCTTTGTCGGCGATGTCCGCATCTCGGTGAGCCGTGCCGATCTTGCCAGGGCTTTGTCGCTACCTGTCAAGAAGGAGAAAGCCAGTGCTTTGGAGGTCGGCGGCGACTCCCAGCAGGAGCTCTTTTCGGGGGACGATTCGGCCATGGCTATCATGGACTTCATGTCGACCTTTATGCTTTTCCAGTTCCAGGATGATGCGTGCATACTGCCGGCTGAGGTTGTGACGGCGACCCGGATGGTGAAGGAAGGGCAGCCTCAGAAGGTGGATTGGGCTGGGTTGATGTGGAATTTTGTGGAAAAAGAGCTCTCGGAGGTGCTGAGATCGGGGGATTGCTATTATGCTTCGCACCTCCAGCGTTTGATGAAACACCAGCAGCCCAGGTTGTTTGAAGAAAAACAGAGTCAAATCCTGAGTGTGTTGCCGAGCCCGAGCCGGAGCCCATGCCCTCCACTGAAGTTCCTATGGAAGAAGAGGAAGATGATGCAGATGATGGTGAAGATGATGCAGATGATGGTGTCACAAGGACTAGAAGTTTAGAGAAATTTTCAGATGCAGGTCATGAGGATCACGGGCCTGGATTGAGTTTGGGACTTGGTGGGGATGCAGACGTGGATGTTATGGATGGTTTTGAAGAGTGTAAGGAGGGACGTGAGGAGCAGTGGCTTCCGAAAGAGAATACCGAGGATGTTGATCGTTGCTTGGGACGCTGCAATTCAACCACTATTGGGGTTATGGAGTTTGAAAATTTGAGTAAAGAAGTTGAGGAAATGGATGGTTTTGAAGAGTGTAAGGAGGGTGATGAAGAGCAGTGGCTTCCAAAAGGGAAGACTGAGGGTGTTGATTGTTGTTTGCTACGCTGCAATTCAAACACTATTGGGGGTATGGAATTTGAAAATTTGAGTAAAGAAGCTGGGGAAGGTAGAGAGGAAGAAAGATATGTTGACGACGACATATCGACAAAGTTTGCTTCTCTGGAGAGACTAACTTCAGCAGATCTACTCCAAGGAATGGACACGGTCAATGTTCCCTATAATCTGCCTGTGAACACCATTGACCCTTCTTCTGGAGAATTTTTGGCAATGAGAGCTGATGCTCAGAAGAACATGGCGCTAGACCCTGGACCATGCAGTTCTTTCTTCTTTGGGAATAATGGAAAAAGGCAAATTGGAGAGATTAATGATGGCAATGATGAAGACATTCATCAGTTCTCTCAAAACAATCAACAAAAGAGGATGAGAAGTGGCGGACTTTGGGAGCACACACCGTCGGACTTCCAGACATGCATGGAACATGTTCAGAACGGTGCGGCAAAGGCTAAAATACTTTTTGCAGAGAAAGAGCAAGCTTGTATGAATGTCCAACTGGAGCTGGAGTACATGAAACAGATGCTTCAGCAGAAGGATCAGATCATCCACTCCCTGGAGAACAAAAGGGTGGAAGAGCAGCAGAAGTGGCAGGTAGAGGTTCACCGGTATGAGCAAGAGCTCAGTATGGTGGCCCAACTGGTGTTTGGTTATAAGAAGGCTTTAAGGGAAACCCGCATTGCATTTGCAGAGTATAGAAAGAAGTTTCCACAGGGTGATGAGCCTCTTTACCATGATGTTGGTGGGACTGGTGGTGTGGTTCTTAGTAGCAGGGAGTTGGAAAGGCAACGATTGCAGAAAGAGGAGGAAATGTGTATTTCTGTAGCTGAAATGATCAATAATTTTCTAAAGGAATGGCTAGGTAAGCTTGACCAATATGATTCATCCTTTGCAATGTTGACTAAGAGGATTGCAGAGCTTGAAGGACAAATCAGACTTCTCAAGGAAAATTATGCTGCAATTAAGGGATCAAAGACTCAGGCTGCCTAAGGTAATTGCTCTACATGACTTGTTTGCAGGAACATTGTCTTATGACATGCATGGAACCAATCTAGTGCAAGTATGCCCCATTTATATTAATATGTTAAAGAAAGGGCCTCTTAGTTCTTTGTGTTGTAAGACAATTATTAGTCAATAAATCCTAATCTAATGCTTTTTATCATATACTTGGGATCATGGCTAGAAGAGTATGCTTTTCAGTTTTCATTGCTAAACATGTAACTGCGACTTGTTAGCTTTATTTATTTGTATGTAGGAGCTATCTACCCATATAGCATGTGATTTTAGAGAGACTGCTAAATCCACTAACCTAGTGATGCAAGTGAATTTGCACCTTTTTGTAGTTGAAGATCATGGCCTTTATATATTTGTAGTTTAGTGTTTGCTATTGTATATTTGTAGTTTAGTGTTTGCTGTTATCATGCAACATTGTCTCAGAGGTCTCTAAAATAGTTGATGATTTGTGGTTTGGGTCATTGGCAAGTCCAATTAATGTCATTTCCCAAAATTGTCTGATGGAACACTCGTTGGCAACTGAGCTCACTTAATTTAAAGTCAAAAAGTTTCTGTACCATCAAAAGTGATCATGCTTCAAATATATTTTGTGCCAATTGACGGGCATTGTCAATAACACCCACGTGAACCTGATCTTACATGACTTGCCAATTTGGGTTAGTAGTATTGACAACCTTCACACACTCTTCATATTAATTATCCTTCCTTTTTCTCTAAAGGATTATTCATATTTTTTGAAAATATGAAATGATAAAAAGACCTATATTTTCTCATGCATGAGGTCAATATTTGTGTGACTGTTTAAGTTACCTCATAAGGTTGAGTGTGGATATCAGCAACATCGATTGCTTGTTGCTACTCAAATGACTTTTTACTTGTTAGATGACAATTGCATGCACATCCTCATATTTGTATGTGATTTCCTTATAAAGTTTAGGTTGTTTACATCATGATTTCCCATTTATGAACTTAACAGGGCATCAGAAGAGATGCCTTTTTTGGAGAAATGTTGAAGGGATGTTTTTAATTAAACTAAACTTGCCTTAAAATTTTGACCAATACAATGTCAAAGCTCCATTATTTTGATATATAAGCTGTTAGCTTGTTTTTAATGTTCCACAACACCGAATATTTTCTTGTTCTAATTGGGTTATGGTTACAAGGGTCATCCTTGTCTATGGGAACCTTTTATTTGAGGTGTCAAACCTGGTCCATAAGGTTTCTCTTGCTTCTGGAGCTATTGAGCTTTCTTTTGATGTTGTTGTTAATCATGATGTTATTGTTTAATTAAAACCATAATTATTCCTCTTTGGTTTTTCCCTTAGTGAGGTTGGAGTCTTTAATAGGGGTGAAGGGTTAGGAAAGATGGAGGGGGAGAGTACCTAAGGTTGTGGTTAGAACTAATTGCTTGTATCTTATATCAATCAAGTATATTTTGTGTAAGATGAGATTTTGGATATGGTATGCTAAGTAATCTTTCCTTATTGGCTTATACTACAAACTTTCCTAATTTTTGCAAGGCTTTGCATCAAGCAAGTTCTGAATTTTTGGTTGAAACCAAGTTGAAATTGATGTTGGAATTTCAGTTTTGGCTAAAATTAACCAGCCTTGTTCAAATTTCAGAGGTGTGCCGGTTTCCGCCAAATTGATCTTGGTTAGTTAGAGATGCCTTGCCATTAGGGATGTATGCCTGTTTCTCAATTCATTTGGTATTTATTGTCATCCATTTTAGCATTTATTTTCCTTTCTTTAAGTAAAATTGATTGAATAGGGTCAATTATCGGCCTTATTTTTCTTAGGAATTACAAACAAGAGATACTGTGAGTGATAAATGTAGTTGCTTAGAATCTTTCTCCATAAGTGTGAAAAATGGATTTTTTGAATTTTTTTGGGAAATTAAAGCATCTTGTAGAGTATGTTGGGCCTTATCATAACTTTTTCTTTTTTAAAAATAGGGTTTATATTTTTGTTTTTCTTTCTAAATTTTTTGACAATAGAAACCTATTTGATAGTCGTTATTATTTTTTTAATTTTGCACAACAAAAAAGGAAATATATATTTGGTAAGTAAAAGTTTAAAAAATACAAGCAACAACAATAAAGCCTTAATCTAAATTAGTTGGGGTTGCTTATATAAATCATTTTTCTTTATTTTGCTCGATTTTAAGTCATACTTTTAATAAAATGCAAAGATTTCAAATACTTCTTTATGACTTTTATGTAATTTTTGGTTTACTTATATCATTTTTTTATATCGGTGTATCTCTAGGTTTGTTGTACAAATGTTAAAACCATTTAAGTCATCCTTCTATCAATTTGTCTTCAATTGGTGCTACTTCCATATTTTTAAGGATGATTTCTTTTTTATTTTATTTTTTCTTGTATTATCACATATCTAACTCTATTCTTATTTCACCTGCATTTATCTTGTCTATACGTAATTTTTTAATTGCCCAACATTTTGTACCATAAAACATAGTTGTCTTATGATTATTTTATAAAACTTTTTCTTTAACTTGGTTGGTATTCTATAAACTTATAATATTTTAGTTGCACTTATTTATTTCATTCAATCTGCTTTAATTTTAGGACAATATCATCTTTAGTCTTACCTTTTTTTAATGAATAATTAATCCTAAATATCAAAAATAATTATTTTTAAAAATTTCATAATCTTCAATTTTTACTCCATATTCATCTTTAGTTTTAATCGTACTAAAATTATATTTTATGTATTCTATTTTTTACCTAATATTTTTATATTCTAATATATTTTTTTATAATTTCAACTTATGATTAATTTCGACCTTAGTTTTATCCACTAGTACTATATCATTTGTAAATAACATGTACCATAAAATATCATGCTGAATATGGCTATTAAGCTTATTCATAACTAATGCAAAAAAAGATAAGGAGTAAAAGGAAATCCATGATGTAAACCTACTATAATTAAAAATTTACTGATATTACTGCTAATAATTCTTACACTAGTATGCTTTCTATCGTACATGTCTTTTATTACGATAATATATTTAACAAGTACTTCTTTCATTTCTAACATGCACCATAAGATTTTTTTAGAGATTCTATTATATACTTTCTCTAGATCAATAAAAACTATACAAAGATTTGGTCTCTTTTCTTTATACTTCTTCATTAACCTCATAAGAAGAAAAATAACGATCATAGTTGATATTCATGGTATAATACTAAATTGATTCTTCAATATTTTAATAATATATCTAAATCTATGCTCGATTAGCTTCTCTTAAGCTTCATAGTATGACTCATGAGCTTAATGCTATGATAGTTAAAGTTTGAATATCATCTTTATTCTTATAAATTAGTACTATAATGTTCTTCCTCTATTTATCAGGCATTTTCTTAGTCTTCAAGATTTTATTAAATAAATTTATCGTCAAGTTACTCATACATTCCCTTAACATTGTCAAACTTCGATGAAAATTTTGTCAGGTCCCACTGCTCTTCCTAATTTTATCCTTTTCATAGCCTCTTTTACCTTAGATATCTTTCTTTGAGTATATGTTATACAAGGTTTTAAATCACTTGGGATAGAGATGTCCCAATTTTTTCACGGAATCAGACTCTGCGCATCTCGTTCCATCTCAATCCCTGATCCAGTTAGATGTTCTAATACTTGTTGAGATGATTTTTTCTTAAAAATTATTTATGAAGTTTTAATATTTTATTTAATTTTTAAACATATTTAGACTTCAAAAGCTATATCTTTATGATAAATTAGATCTATTTAAAATTGAACTATAATGTATTATGAAGGAGATAGAATGGGATGGGATAGTTAAAATTGGTTCCGAAATCTCTCTAGGACAAGACATCTCAGCTGTTTTGGATCTTGTTCCATTGAAATTTGAATCACTGATATTATATTTATATCTTTAATAAAACTAGTAATACATCCCAAACTATCTATCTGATTTTGTTTAATAATTATTTAAAGAACTTTTTTATCTTTCTTTGATCTCGTCCCCTTTAAATAGAACTTTTTGTTAATTATTTTTGATGCATTTAACTTAGATCATATCTCCAATTTTTCTTTTTCCTGATCTTACAATTCTATATATATATTTCTTTTCATATTTAGTTTTGAGCTTATAACACAATTCATTGTATGCTTTTAATCTAGCCTCTTGTATTAACTTTTTAACTTCTTTCTTAGCCACTTTATCGTTTTTGTATGCTTATCTATTCCTACATTTAGGTAGTTTTTTTTAAAGTACTTTCTTTTAGCCTTAATGACTAATTTAACTTTCTCATTCTAGTATTATATTTTTGTGATTCTTTTTCTTTTGACTCTCTTAGCACTTTTTTTTATATCTATTGTTCTAGTCCTATTAGTCATCTCTTTTACTATGATATGATTTCTCTATTTAAACTCCGTTTTTCTTTCTTCATCATTTTATCCTTCAAAGCTATTAATTTCTTCCTTTCAAATTTCATCACTAATCCTTAAATTCTTTTACTTTGTAGTTTTTCTCCATTTTGAACACATGCATCCATAGCTATCAATTTATGTTGTGTAGTTAAACTCTCACTTGTTATAACCTTATAATCTTTATAAAACAACTTAATTAATTTTTGTAGGAAGGAAGAATTTTTTTTGATTAGCACTATATCCAATTTTAAAAGTTATTAAATGAATCTTTCTTTTTAAAATATATGTTGGCTAATATTAAATCATATGCCATTGTAAACTCTAAAATAATATCTCCTTTATTTAACTTTCATGTACTTCTTCAAGACCTATCTTATATTTTTCTATATGTCTATTTAAATATGCTTCAATAAATATTTTTTTTGTCATTAGGAATCTCTTCCAATGCTACTCATGTCCTTTCACTTTTCCAATGTTACTCGTGTTTTTTCAAAAGCTTTGCTTTATAGCATTATTTAAACCTACTTGAGAAGTATAAGCATTAATAATATTAATTGACTCATCTCCTAATAACAATTTGACTAAAATTGTTGTATTTTTCTTGAATCTACAAACTTATCTTTTATATTTTCATATATAATAATTTTTAATCTATTTTTATATTTATCTTTACCTGTATAAAAAAGTTTAAAACCATCCTCTTTCACTTTTTTTGTTGTCCACTTAGTCTTTTGCAGACAAGCTATGTTAGTTCTCTTTTTAGTCATTGTATTTGTTAATTTATTAATTTTTCTGTTAATGATCCTATATTCTAAGTTGCAAAACATATTTCGTTTTCTTTTATTTTCTTGGACTAACTTTTTTATCCACACTTGTATGTAAAGGTATGAAAACCATTGCTTACTTTTTGCCATGTTCAAGCATTGATGTGAACGCATTGCTTTTGAGGACAGCTCTGACTATTCTTGCAAAACTTTTCACTATATTGAGGATCTGATGTAGCATGTCACAAGTAGGGCATGTCCCAATAACTATTTTTATTGGATTTATGCTCATGGATATGACTATAGTTTTAAGTTGGTCGTCCATCTACTACAACCTTCTTTCTTTATCAAGGCTTGGGATAGGCTATGTATATATTTTTTTTTTGGGAAAAAAGAAAGACCAAGGCCCTCTTGTATATGATAAAAAAATCGTTAAAAAAATGATAGAACTTGGAATGGAGAATTATGTTTAGACTTATTCAATGAAAAATTGGTTTGGATGATAGAACATGTTCCTCGCTTGATTTTGTGAACTGAGGTATTCTTTGATAGGGACTTGGCTTAAAAAATGAGGAGGTTGTTTAAGAGATCCATCATTTCTTTGCACCCTTATCATGACCAGGAGGAGCCTTAAAAATTGGATATGGAAGCTCTACATACAATATTGAATCAGGGTTTTCATTTGGGGACTAGTGTGGGAGTTTGTTCCTTGTGCTAAAGTCTTTTACAATTGAGGCTTCCCCAGCTTTATGCAGTAGATGTGATTCTGGTTGTGAACAAATTGTTCATAGAAGCTTCGTTGTGTAGCAAGCCATATATGGAAGTCACAATCTCCTGACTTAAGCCTCCTAGCAATAAGCGAAAGAGTTCTTTGGGTATCTTCTTCCCTTTGTGGAGAACAGATGTTCCTTAAATCCCATGTTGGTTGTGGAATGTAGTAAGAACGTGGAGTTAATTTGAAGGTATAAGATTTTGGCCTTAAACCTTGGTTTGATTTGTCTAAAGCCTTTGCTTGAGAGTTTCGGTATTCCGAGCACTTACTCATTGAGACTACAACTTGGGCTTTGGGTTACCCTAGGCAAGCTTCCTTAAATGCTTGTTAGCTGGAAGACTTGGAGGAAACTTCCTTAAACAATCATCCTCATCTGTCACCCTCTTTGGATCTCATCAATGCTTGTACTCAAGGTCATGGAAGTCCCGAGCATTAAGATCAATTCACTCTAGTGGCTTCTTGGCAGGATCAAACAGTGGAGGTGGCTTGCAAGGTCTCCTACAAGGAGGCATAGGTCATAGGCTGCGACCTTTCCACTGTCTGCCGAATTCATAGCCACCTCCTGGCCTTCAATGTCACTTCTTTGCATTAAGATCTGCATCTCCTATGCCTCAATGATGCCCACCTCATTCTATCCTCTTCCTCCTCCGCAGCTTGCCCCCTTTGTAACTCTCTCATTCATGCCTACGAAGTTGTTGGCCACCATTGTTCTACCTTCTTTTTTGGAGTACTCAAACCATGGGAATTCCTTCAAGTTAGAAGGGTAAAGGCCAGAGGGCACTGCAATGGTGGGAGTGAAATCAACAAGGTGGTGGCAGTGTTGTCAAAGGTGGTGCACCTATGGCATGAGGCGTGAGGTACAAGGCAACAAAGGTTAAGTGTTTCTTATTTCCTAGGGTGGGCTTAAGGCAAGAGGCACTAGATATCAAGGATTTGACACTTCTTATACCATAAGCAAAGCACCTTTATCAAGCATACGTAAGATAAAAAAGATGCATATTTTTATTTAATTTGTAATATTTTTTAAATATATCATATTTATTAGACATTGTTGACTTTATGTTGTACCATTCCATATACAATTATTTTTTTGCCCTAAAAAAAGCTAAAAATTAAAAGATAAAGAGATGTAACACCAAAAATTATGTAATCGTTTAAGAAAGTTATTGTCTAAAAAGAGGAGGGAATACATTAAGGGACTATAGGTTTAAATTAGGAAAAAAGAGGCTTTTCATTAAGTTAATAAGCTAAATATGTTACTATTATGATTTTTTTATCTTTTTTTAATTATGCATTATAAGTTAATTTTGCTTGTAGTTGGGAAAAGGCTTAGATGAGTTGAGTTGAGTAGATTATAAATTTTGCTATATAAATTATCTTATCATTTATTTAAAAAATGTGTGCCGTATTTCGCTCAGACGGGCGTCTGCACTTTGTGTCTTGCACCTGAATTCCAAGAGCCCCTTGTGCTTAAATGTGCCTAGTGTTTTTAACAACTTTTGGTGTGGTGGCCTTAAGAGTGGACAGAGCCATTGGTAAATAGGAACCTCAATGAGGCAGCAACTTTGGAGGGTGTGGAGAGGAGATGAAAAAGGAAGGTTTGGAAAGGGTCGGAAAGAAGAGAAGAGATATTAATTCTAGGAGCCACATGATATGAGAAGTTTGTTTCTTGGCTTGAAAATATATTTTTAAGAAGTGGAGGTTAAAAAAAAATATTTTTATTTTTTTTCATGAATTATGAAAGTTATTTTTTAAAAAAATAAAAATAAGGGAACCAAATATCCTTTGTACATTATATTTCATTTTTTTCGACTTTTAAAAAATATGAAAGGAAAAAATACCAAATAGGCTTCTCATGGTGTGCTCTAAAATTTTTAAGGGAAAGTTAGAACTTTCTAGTGGTGCAAACTGGACAACTTTTTTAAAAGAAAGTTGGAAATAATAGGTTGTATGTAGTTGTAGTCAATCAAGCCCCGAAATAATGAAATTCACAAGACTTAAGCTCAAGTATGCTATAGATGATATATATCTAATTGTAGATTTCTTTTCCACATCTGGTGGTTACAGGTTATTTGCTGGTAGTTGGTGACTGATATAACGCTGTCATTATTTCGACTTTCATACTCATGTGATCCTATATTACTGCATTTGACCTTTACAGTTACATTATTCGGTGTTTTAAGAATTAAATTGTGATCAACAATTGAATGTAACATATTTTATATCATTGTCTCTGGTTCTCAACATTTTTTATGATGGCATGATTCTTCATTCATTCACTCTTTTAGCCAAAAAACACCAGAACCATGAAAACAAATATTGCAGGTAATAGAATATGCTTTAAAATCATATAATATGTGTAATATGTATGAAATATGTTGGCCCTACGAATGATTCATGCCTTCATATAACCTATCATCTTGAGTAGGATTTTCACCGCTTAATATCTTTTTTAAAAAGGGTCATGGTGCACAATTGGAACTTTTAGGAGGATGGAATGACAGGTTCATTCCTAGTTTCTTAACTAGAGAGTTGTCTCAACTTTTCAGCTTTATCAGGTAGTGCAAACCTTACAAAAGATATGTTAAGGATTGGCAATCTAGGTCTGAATGCACCAAAAGAAGAAATTTGGATTTTGGAAAACCCAGGTTCCGCTCCATGTCTTATGGAGCAAAATGTGTATAACATGATATGGAGTGTTTTGATAGGGGTAGTGACTGTGGGCCTAGCATATCTCACCTCCGCTTTCCTGGTCCAAGATCACATGTATTTTTGAACCATAGCATTGTGCAACCCTTAGCAGGTTCTGTTTCGTAAGGCATTTGTTTCCTAATTGTCTCTTTTATGAAATCACAGATTATCAGAAAATGGAAACGCATTTAAAGCCACTAACCTTTTCTGAATCTTGGTTTGTAATGGACAATGATGACATCATGACAACTTAATTTAAGTCCCCAGCTTATAGGGTGACACTTGTTTTGTATTATGATGAACAAGAATATATTTGACCTAATTAGTCAATCATAAGAAAAGACGAAACTCTATAGCAGTAATGTGCTTGCATATCATTTTATGTGTAACCACCTTTCTTCTTTCAATTTAGATTTCACTTGTAAAACTATTCACTTGTCATGCTGCTGATATTTTGCCTATTGAAATTTTATGAATATTTGTTGCCTTAATGACATAAGAGGTTGATTGTCTAGGCAGTTTTGTCAATTAAGTGATCCATGGTCAATTTGAGGAATGAAGTAAACCTACATATTGTTTCTATCAGTTTTGGAGAAAAACATATGACAAAGCTTATTTGATAGGAAATGTGGAAATATAAATGGTGGAAACAGACTTAAGTGGTATTGTGGGTGCATTTTGGAGATTTTATGTTAAGAAGGCTTGAGCAAAAAAGGGTGTCAAGGGAAAACACATGTATGGATATTGGTGTCAGGTGATGTGGACGTGCTTTCCATATCTGGTAGTTCTTATGTTGGATAGGAAGAAGTAGGGAAGTAGTTTCGAGAGCCAAAGCTGATTACTGGGTGATAAGGATTTTAACATTTGTTTGTGCAAAAATTTACCCACCCTTAGGAATCACGAACATAATAAAGAAATCAGGGAAGTTCAAGGAAATCAATTTAGGTAATATGTGTAAAATGGGAAATCAGGATGGACTGTTGCCAGGGGACTCTTGGATAATAAAATAGGGTGATGTAGTTGAACATCAAAAGGTATTCATCTAGAAATCACCCTGTCAAATCCTATATACCCATGTTAGTCACGATCCAGTTTTGACATTCTAGTGATGGTTGTTACCATGCCTACAGTATGTCTTCTTCTTTATAAACTAATTTGGATAGCCTTGTAAAGATGACCTAAACAACATGATTGGATATATTTTTTACGTTTTGCATGTTTGCTACTCACCTTTGAGATTTCAAGAAAAAAATTCACATTTCTGATATTGTACATGTTAAGAATGTTGATTAGTAAATAGGTGGTTCAAGTGCATGATAAGCATCCATAGATGATGGACATGTGGCAAGATCAGAAAAACTGCATTTAAACAAGCAATAAGATGGAAATCTAAGAGTTTATCCAGCCGTCAGTTTTGATGTTAGACCAAATAAGATGGTAATGATAAGGGATTGAAACTCTCTAGTGGATCCGATAACTGGAGTTTCTCGGATTTGTTTCAGAGGATTATGCTAGAAAAGTAAACAAATGTAGCATAATGTTAAGAAATGGTGCAAAGATTATTGATAGGGGATGTAAATGTACAGTATATGAATGGTTAAAGGGGTTTCAGAAGCCAACCAAAAACAGTCGGAATAAGGCTTGTTGGTCACAGTTTTGGTATTTTGCAATGCAACAAAAATACAATTTCAGGAAGAAGACAATCTTTCTGATGAAACAAAGACACTGGTTACATTTTGCAGAGAATAATAATTAGCTCCCTAGGTACTTAATGTAGTGAGATTTTCTTGATGTCAGGAGAGTTGTTTCTGGTTTTCTTTGACACAATCAAGTTTTCTTGCGGTGGATGCTTGCTTCTGGTGTTCCCTGATGAAGTTATATTGATGTTTGTGACCCTACCCATGTTTTCCTTCTGTAATTTGTTTAAAATTCTATTAACATTGTTAGTTGGCTTGCTCTTTGGCTTATTCATTGTGTTCCCTCATCTTTTATTTATCTTTTGGTGAGATTTGCTTGAAAAGAATAATAAGAAAAGAATACAGCAGAAAGCTGTGGCATCAGAGTTATTTATTTCCCCTTTTCATTTAAGCTTATCAACTAGTACAAGAATCTGATAGGGCTCTAATAAGGAGGGGTACCCGAGTTTCGATAAAAACTGCAGAAAGAGGCTTGGAAGACTTAAGCTAACATAGATGAAAGTTGTGAAAAGTGATTTGGAAGAGTTTGAAAATAAAAGTGGCATCGAGTAAGAATGCTTGGTGAATGAGGACCCATGAAGCCAACCCCAAATGGTGGTTGAGAAAGGCCGGTTGGTTATGATTATGGATATTGAATATTGCTTGATGGATTTAGTGAATTTAGTTAATGGAGAATGTTCCTTTCCTGTTGCAGGAAGGGGCACGTGCAGTCACATCTTTTGGCTGTGATATTTTTGCAATTGACCAATCCTAATTACTAATTAGTGGCAATGCGTGGAGCAGAGATTCGTCTCTTCATGAATCTTTTTTTATATAACTAGTTTATTCATGTAATATAATACTTTCAAGTTTCTCATCTCATATAGCTTTGTGAGTTCTCTATTAAGATGAGCAGTTTATTTTTGATTATATCTTCAGAGGTTCGAGCTGCATGGTCTGCTCATTTTGATAATATCATCTCAAGTGTAGCCAAGTCATAGTTTCTCTCTTTCTCTCTCTGTCACACACACACACACACACACACACACATAAAGAGAGAGAGAGTGGCTGAGCTACAGATACGTGCCCCAACCTTGCGAGTTGACTTCTTCAGAATTGAACTCTTACCCTCTTACCCAAGCGGCAAGGGATGATCTTATTTGAACAAGTAGTTGATGGTGTTTTTGTATAATGTAAGATGCCAAATTTTTTACACCCAAAAATTAATTGATCATAGGCCAATTATAGTAAATGGTCTAAAACAGAAGGTCCATTAAGATCAAGGTTTGGTTAATCATTTGTGCATGACCCTTTAACGAATCATGTTTGGCCATTGATCACCTATGCAAGAAGGCCATATTTGGGTAGTTAATTGATGGAATTAACTTCCCCAAGGAAGTTATCAAGATAATTCTTCATGCAAGTAACCACTGGTAATCAGCAAGGAGGAAGTTATTAGGACACATAAACAGTTACCATACTGCATTATAAGAAGGGAAAGATTGCTCTCTCACCCTCCACATACATGGACGCATGACTATCTTGACATTGGATAAGGCTTCTATGCCTCTTCTTTGTATCATGATGAGGATCAAGAGGATTCTGCATTCGTGACCTGGTCTGAAGTTCTCCAACATGATGCCCCATTCTGTCTTGGAGGAGATGACTGAGCATTAAGCTGATTCCTTATCCTGGACTCTTATCAGTTTATTCTGCTCGTATCATGATGGCCATTATACTCTGGAAAATGCTTATTTGTGTATTCATTTATATCTCTTCTATGCTTTCATTTTCATTGTTGTTCTTTCTCTACGTCTGAGTTATTACTTTGTCTTCTTTTTTGGCAATACCTGCATTATTTTAGAAAGTTCAATTCCTTTTACTAAAGCACTGGATTTGCTTTCCTTGATTGATCATATCTATTTGATCAAGCTGATTGATCTGACACTCTTCTGACCCTCGTTCATTGATTTATATTTTTCAGAAAATAAGAACAAAATGCTTTAATATGTTTCCATGTTATATGCATCGGATGCAGCTAGCTTTGGAATGCTGTGCGTCTGGATCTTTGGTAGGATAAGAAATTAGAAAAATAAAGAGCGCAACTCAAATGCAAGAGGATTGTTCCATATTTTGTCAGAAGACTTCCTATTAAGAAATTTACATAATAATTCCTATGAAACTTGTTAGGTTGATTGTTCATTACCATTCATTGAAGTGAATAAAGTTCCTGGATGATTTTGTGGGGTCTTGTATCCTCGAGCAGATTTCTTACCAGAACTACTTTTGTCTTCGCACTCTATTCCTCTTGAATTTGTTGTAGATTCCTGTTTGTTTTTATTCATTGTCTCCTTTTCTTTGTTCTTGAGTGCTGAAGGCAGACTTATTCATTCACATTCATTATTTAATTGTGAGACAAACTTAACAAACAGGGTCACATGCCGAACTTGGTACCTCAAGATCTCAGTGGTTCTTTTTTCCGATTAGATCTGGACAAAGGTTAGGAGTTGGTTTTTTGGGTCCGCGCTGCTTTGGATGATCTGCAGGAGCATGTGGACAAAACTTTGCACATGCAGTAATTCACAGGCTACCTAAATGATATTTGCTGGTTGTTCTGGAGGATGGGATGGCCCCGTCCTCTCTCCTTCAGCGGTCCTGATTTGCATCTGTCCTGCTTAGCATCCCTTCTTAACATCAGTCTAAGTGTTGCGTATGTATGGTAGGAAAAAAGCATAAGTGTCAGTTCATTTATCAGACAAACGGAAGTGCTCTGCATTCATATTTCGTTTTGCGTTTATTCTATGCTCCTAGTGTAATCGTAAATTTCTGTGCCTGCGGTTTGAATCCCTTCAAGATTTTGAGGTGCCATCCATGATCAAATTTTCGTCAAGGAAAAGAGTGGTTCGTATGCGCGAGTTTATGTTATTACGTAACTCGGCCGCTCTTTTGCTTTGGGATGAGAGTAATTATTTAGGAGCCGCTCTTTTGGTTGGAGTGAAAGTGATTAATTTTGAGAAATTAAATCAACTAAATTCGGCTCAGGTTGGATCCATCCGTCCGTCCCCGGAGCTCTTAGTAGGGCGGACCTAAAATTGTAGATCATTTGTGAGTTTTGGTTAAACAGATCGGGGCTTATCCCGTTGTTTTTAACATTGTGAGAGCATGCGCGGTCGACATATGGGGCATTATTATGTAGCTTATGGGGCCATACATCAAAGTGGTTGGCTGGCAAGGCAACACCAATTAGTCGGGCGATTAGAGGGGGCCACCAATAAATTCTGACTTCAGTGGCCGGTCGTGATCATCGCCCTAAATTGGCTGGAGTCCGGGTGAGCTGGTCACCATCGTGGTGGCTCTTCGTGGAGCAAGGCTTGGTGGGTTACAGGCGCGGCCAAGGGGGCCGACCAAATAGATGCTTTCCGATGGCTAACCGCATGAAAAAGTAATCGTCACACTCGTGCACGTGTCTCCGAGCCCCCGTGCAATCCTCTGCGCACACTGGTCTTTTTGCATCATCCCACATGCACCGCTACTCTCTCTCTCTCTCTATATATATTCTTCGGCTTGGAGTTTTCATCCTGATGGACCTACAAAATAGTTCTCATGCAGGGATAAGTGATCCATGCGAAAGACCCTTCGATGTTTAAATCAGTGAAAACCCTTGGCAACAGATAAAGTAGGAAGGTTATTGTAGAAGGATGCTCCAACAAGGTTTCTGGATAGCAATGGCGTTTGTTAGAGTTTGAGTCTGAGAGAGCATACATGAAGGGTCTTGGGATTCAATATTTGTACATTGCTGAGATGGTAAGTTATTACCTGATTTATTGGGCACAGTTATAAAAATTGACTATTGATATGGCTGATAGACGTCTTCTTGGGAATTCAAGCTTCCCTTGATCATGAAGGGGGTGCCTTATCTGGCTTTAGCTCCCATTTAGGGAGGTTTGTTTCAAAATCTTGGCGATCGATATCGGTTGTTCCCTGACTTATCCTGTGTAATTTGGGCGAGGATGATGCTTATCCTAAGAAGCCAGAACTCGATCATGTAGAGATTTGAAAGATGCACGACCCTACTAAGGTTCAGAGATAACTTGGCCTTGTCGAGGTTTGGAGATGATTTGGCCATGTCGAGATACGGAGATGACTTGGCTATGTCGAGGTGCACTCGGACTCGACCCTATCGAGGTATGAAGCCCGCAATTAGTGCTGTTGTCCTTTCTGCAATAGGGAGCAGACTTCTTTTGCTCGTAGCGGTTAGCGAATCAAAGTAGGGTTGTAATCAAGCCGAGCCGCTCACGAGCTATTCGAGGCTCAACTTGATAAAAGCTCGTTCATATTGAACTCATCATATAAACGAGCCGAGCTTGAGCTTCATTTTAGAGCTCGTTTGATAAACAAGCCGAGCTTGAGCTTCATTAGGAGCTTGCAAGACAGCTCGATTAAGAGCGTGAGACGGCTCGCGAGCTTTTCTTTTTTCTTTTTCTCAAGCCGAGCGAGCTCTTTTTTTTTGAGCCAACCTTGAAACGAACTTAATTCGAGTTGAGCTTGAAACGAGCTCAATTTAAGATCGAGCTTGAAACAAATTTTTTCTGAGTCGAGCTTGTTGAGCTTTTTAATCATATAAAATGAGTGAGCTCGAGCCGAGCTCGAGCTCAAACAAGGTTTTTCAAATTTAAACGAGCTCGAGCTCGAGTATTTCTTAATGAGCCGAGCTTGAGCACTGGAAAGCTCGTCTCGGCTCGGCTCGATTACAGTCCTACCCAGAAGTGAGCCTTGCCACCTGTTATGTTTGCAAATTGATGCGGTTATGATTTTATCCTGCATCACATGCCCCTCACTCCTAGTCCGAAGCATAGGTTCAAGCATAGGAAGTAGAGTCCATGGTGGCCCAATCTTATTGGTGAAATTTGAATCCGTAGAGGCACGTCATGATGACCTCATAAATGCCAAGCCATCGTTCTATCATTTCTTCTCATTGGACGAGGAGAGCCTTTTTGGTTTCCAAATAGGATGGTTGGTGAAATGACATGTGGTGGAATTAGGGTTTGCAACACCTGAATTGAAGGTCCACGATCCTTAGGGTTTTTCGCCAGTGATATTCCATCCTTTTGCTGAGGCGGTTTAAAAGGAAGTGACTGGCGTCTTCTTCTGTTATGTCTTTTCAGATTCTTGGCTTTTTTCCTTTCCCTGAGATCCCTATTTAGAGAAGTGTATGGCCAGCACTGTCGACACCCCTACCTTGCAGGGTTCACCGATAATAAACCTGTACACCCACGGTAATCGATGGGGTTCTCCTAGCCTTTATGTAGCGCTTCATAAAGACCTAGGAAACTCTAACGGATTATCGCAAGTGGCGGACACTCAAAAATAAATTCTGTTCAAAACTTTTTAACACATGCTCATATATAAATGTATATCATTATAAAATCAAATCACACTAAGCATCATCCTACTCAAATAATATTTCTCATGACAACCTCAAGCAGATTATAAGATCACATTCACGATCGATAGCAAAATCATCGATATTAACATTATACTCATAATTCCTTTCAAAATACAAGTCTTTCTTTCATTTCAAAAAAATTTAAGATACATCACCAAATCTCACTATACACATACGCATATGCATATATATAAATGTTATCCCACACTATCTCAATATACAAGGCTATCATCTATACACTCTTGTATCTAAGCAAGCTTTACCAGTTAAGGGTTCGGTCTCGCTTATCCTTTGATCCTGGCATAAAGACTCACTGATCTGAAAGTAAATATCGATTATAGAGGGATGAGACCTAAGTCCCAGTGATTGGATAGCCATTTAACCATAGGGAAATAGAGAACCATAATATTCATACTTTCAACAGTATGCTGATACAATATAGCATATATAAATCATAGTATATTTTTAATATGATATCAGATAAAGCAAAATGTAGCTTATTCTTTAAATAATATACCAGCACTGAAATATTCTACAAATAACTTTCCATTTGAACAATAACTCATTAATATAAAGATCCGTGCATGATTCATTACAACATAAAGATATGCATTCTTTACCTACAACCCAGACTTTCTTTATTTACTTTTCTGATCTCTACTAGGATCTACTTGGCATCTCATGTAAACTTTCCTCCTAGGATAAAGACTTGGCCCATTGGCCCTTTTTTAAATTACGATACAAGCTTTTCAAAAGTGACCCATTGGCATTTTTTATTCAAATCCAGATGCAAGCCTTTAAATCTCATGATACTGGGCTATGTGTGTAATGCCTCTGAGGTACCACCTACATTCGTCCTTCTACAGGTGTACTCTCATCGGGTGCATGACTAGTAACAAAATCCCCACACAAATAGCACCCCTTACCCATATGGTTCACTCGATAAAGTGCTTTATTCCTTAATCCTGGAACCTCAAGTTTCCTCTTTGCCCCCACGGGCTATATAGAAATCAGCTTCACTGAGCTATAATTCATGCCCCCATGGATTGCTTACAACCTGTCCCACTGGGCCTGGTCAAGGGTGCACTCACTCCTGATCCCGAGGTTCATCCTACGATCGAATCGCAAGAAGGTGTCGGCTCAATAGTAGTGTGCAATACTTATGCTAGCACAATCTAAAGGATGATCAGTCCCATAGTTGCCCGATGCTCAGTATGATACATACATTAAAATATATCATTTGTAAAGTTTTATCATGCAAATATGCCATGTATACATAAAAAATTCATGCATCGAAACTCATGCTTATTTCTTTGTGCTTAAGATTCATGCTCAAAACTTTGCTTTAAATCATGTAATAAAATTCATGCATCAAAATATCATATGCTAGGTTCTCTTTGCCCAGGTTTAAAACATACATAATACTCTACTAAACATAACATACCATAACTAGGTATTAATATCACTATATTGATTCAAAATAAACTTTTCATTGCTAGATGAGAACTCCACTCACCTTAGCAGGTTACTCTTTCAACTGGCACTCAACTCTGGTGTTTTGGCTCCCTTGAATAACCCTCTTGACCTACGTCAACATACGAATACAATAACTATTAGGGTTACCTACACACAAGGTTTTCCCCGAAACCATGCATGCATACATGATCTAACTTCTACTATCTCATTATTTTCTTTCATTCTTTCTTTATTCACTATTACATCTGCTATCATATATAATACAAGAATTTAAGAAAGTCTAAAACCATACAAGGTCTAGAAAGGCTATAGCTTACCTAGAAACAAGCACTAAACCCTGAGCTTCCCTTTCCTTCCTTCCTCTTCCCCTTCTTCTTCTTCTTCTTCTCTTTCTTCCTCTCTTTTCTTTCTTTCTTTCTTTCTTTTCTCTAGCCAAAACCCACATTTCCCGGCTTGCTTAGGGGCTAAGGGACTTGATGAAATCCCCATTTTACCCTCAAGAACTTTTAAAGCATGCTTTTTGAAAAATACGTGACACACTCATAACCAAGATATTTTGCTCTTAAATTTTCTTTTCCAAGTTGTCCTTAGCATAATTATTAATTGACCTTGGAGTCTTTTTCCATTTTGCCCTTGAACATATATTTTTTAATCTATTTATAGATCAAAATATTATTATTTACTTAAATCGATACTTTTATGTCATATTTCCAGGAAAATATCCTACTAACTCGAAAAGCTCGATTTTAGGAATCCAACGGTTCAAAACACTCAAATCGGACTTAAAACAGAATAAATATGAAATTTCAAAAATTTAACCCAAAAAATTTGTAGTCTTGGAGTCGACTCGAGTAGAACCACTACAAGAAAAATGACTTCTTATGACAAATTAATTCATCACAATACGTACAAAAGTTACCATAATAAGTTATTACGATGATAAAAAGTTTATCGTAATACGTTCTAAAATCATCGTAATAAGTTATGGTCGTAATAACTTATTATGATGTAAATAATTTTATTGTAATAAATAACATATTATGACGAAAATATATCATTGTTTAATTTTTTTAAAAATATATTTTTAATAAAAACTATTATGATGACTTAATTTCGTCATAATAATATGCTATACGATGAATTATTTTTGCCATAAAAACTTGCAACCTATTACAGACAGCTATTACAGTGAAATAGTTTCACTATAATAGGTTGCAAGTTATTACGACGACGAAAATGTTTCACTATAATAGGTTAAAAGTTATTACGACGATTTATTTTTGCCATAATAGGAAGCTATTACGGTGAAATTAATTCATCGTAATAACTTCTAACTTATTACGGTGAACTAAAAAATAATTCAATGTAATAAATTTTTTTTTATTTTTTTATTTGCACCTATTACAATAATTTAATATAATATTAAAGCAACGATATTAGAAATAATTTTTACTTTAAAATTTTAATAAAAATTTTAATAAAAATTTCATTCATTTCAATAAAATCATCATATACAATGTTTTTAAAATATATAATTAAAAAAAATACATGTACTATAGAGGAAATGAGGTCTACTAGGATCTATCAGGAGGAAATCCAGGCACTAGCTGTTGCATGTAAGTAGTGAGCTCATCAGTCGTCACCTTTAGATCCTCGATGATCTTTTGTTGCTGAGTGATGAGCTCTCAGCACTCATGTAGCTCATCCTTTAATTGTGAGTTTTTAGAAGATGAAGAACTTCCTTTAGTTCTCGATGTATCCTTCGGTAGTGGATCCATCCCTTTTTATAACAAGATCTAGAATCTAAAACCTTCTCAAAAATGGCATCCTCATTAATTGGTTCTACTTAGAGTCCTGTGAAGAAAGTTGCTCTACTAACTGTGCCTGCAATAAGAAGAAAATAAATTCAACATATTTAGTATAAAACATTACATTCAAGAATATTATTTTTAATTGATAAAACTTACATGGTATCTTAGCTCTTTCATTTATCCATTAATTTTTTTTTTATCAAAATGAAAAGTATTCCATAGATGAAGTCTTGATGGCTCCTCTCCGTTTTTCTGAAAAGAAACAATAATAGTTTAATACAATAAATTTCGTTAAAAAAGGATAATCATAATAATGCTGGCACTTGCATTCTTTTGTTGTGCAGAGAAGCAGCAAGGTTTCAAGTATAGCTATGAGGGCTTCCACCATCTAATCGAAGCACTAGGCAAGATCAAACAATTCAGATTGATATGAAGCTTGGTGGAGTCTATGAAGCAGAGGGGTCCGTTGACCAAAGATACCTTTGCACTGATTGCCCGGAGGTATGCCAGAGCTAGGAGGATCAAAGAAGCCATAGAAACTTTTGAGAATATGCCTATGTTTGGGTTGAGTCCAGAATTATCGGACTATAACTGGTTGATTGATACTCTAAGCAAATCTAAGCATGTTAAGGAGGCCCAGGAGATCTTCAATGATACGAAGAGGAGGAACTATGGAGTTCTTGAATGAACATAGAACTGATACGATATCAATTAACAGTCATGAACAGAAAACCCTAAAGAAATGCAAGAAACCAACAATTTGTATTTGTTGGTAGCCAAGCCACTTGATTTTGGCAACAATTCAGCAAAACGTATATCCAACAGCCATTCAGAGAAACACATCAGCATAGGAATGATGCAACAGTTAGAACAAGGGATTGAGAACAAATAAGACTTAGAGCAAGTCCTAAAAATATAACAAGATGGGATAACTATCATAGAACTTTAATCAAGGATTCAAGTACTAGTCCAAACTGGCCGTACCGAACCAGACCACTGGAGGATTGTTACTTGCTATGCCTTTTATGCCACCACCAAAATGAAGAAAAGAGAATAGATGCCAGCCATGATGCCAGCATGAACTATCAGACTGTGTGCCAGTATGAGTACAAGATGTACAGTACCATTACAAACTAGTACCTGACCTCTATAGGTCAAAGTAACAAGGTTTTAAAACTTGGGTTTAATACTTTAATATATTTAGAACAACTGTTGGACAGGTTGCAATGATGCAACAATCCAAAAAATGGCAAAATCAGTATACATAAGATTACAATTATCCTAACCCTTTAATGTAGCATTTATAAATAAACATACATAGCACAAAATTAACATTATGAGCTTGAAAAACATAACATTCTATCTTGCTCAGCCTGCTTTGTCAACAACATTTTGAAGCTCAAAACATTCGTAGGCATCACAGTGTTATCTTTAGCTCCTTTGTTGTTCATTCAGCATCCGGAGTGTCTAGCTTTCACATGTAAAGATGCTGATTTGACAATCATTAGTTGTCAATCCATCAACACAATAGAGTATCATTCCATTTGATCCGTCACCAACCTAGTTGTCCATGACTCAAGCAAGCAAGTATAAGATCTACCAACAATTTATCCACCCAGATACATCACTCTAATTCATCTGATCACCCATCCAACATTTATGTTTGCAAGGAAATCAGCACTACACATCAAATTTCAGATTTCACAGATGCACACAAGGAGAGAATATGACACAAAATCAGCACTACACATAAAAAAAACAAATTAACAACATGCTGTCATCTAGCATTCATGTTCTCATAAGTGCATTAGATCAAAAATTCCAACTGGATATATAAAGCACCAGCAGGGCACATATCTAAGTGGGTTGGCATTTATTCCTGCCTTGCGGTGCAGCCATAAAAACATTAAAAAAAAGGCCACATATATGCAACGCAAGACACAACAATCTTCAGATAAAAAAATAACAAATCTCAACTGTGATGATGTTGGAAGAAAGGCACTGAACTTTGATGAACCATCAGACCACACAATACATAAATATAAAAGTACTAGGTTCACAGTATTCCTTACCATATCATAAGAGTGAGCCGGTATAGACTTCGATCCAGTGAGAGCAGCATATGGCTGCAATTCCCGATTAGATTTATTTGTTTCTGATTTTTTCTACATCAAAGAATGAAAATGGTTACATGAGTTTATAAAAAATATAAACTATTAAAATATTTGTATGGATGTATTTACCTTATACTCATCTGAATAAAAGTAATCACATAGAAAGCCCAGTCACTCTGCGAGACATGGCTCACACTTGTGTCCCCACCGTGACTAATGAAGTGGATATGAAGCCGATATCTAAATTCTCGATAAACTTTATTCATTTGAAACTCAATACCTTTTTTAATATGATCTAAATTCATATCAAGATCGAACTTCTCCTGCAAATATATATATATAAATTATAAAAGTTATAAGGTATATTAAGTACATTAAACGTAATCTAAAGTAATCTAATACAATTATACTGACCTGAAGTCGATCGATCATAGGTGCTTTCTGTGCATCAGTGATCTCACTCCACTTCCTGACCGCAAGTGGTGCCATGTCACGTACAACCACTCCTATCTCGGTCAGAAACTCAGAGCGAAACTCTCCAATGGTCGTCCAACCTCAGGTGGCAGAAGAATAGGCAACTTCTGTCCACGACGCGTATCAATCAGATGTGCGGACTTGTATCCGCGAGCAGGACCTCGGCCCTTCTTCTTTGATGATGTAGCTGCAAAACATAATGAACTAAATTAGTGCAAAATAACATAAAGAAATATAGCCAAATAATATAAGTTTAAAGTAGAGTTATTACATGATGCGCCGACAGATGACCCCTCTGTCAGAGCTGGAATGTAAGGAGAATCATCTCGCCTCGATGTAGCAGGAGTATCTCTCGAAGACATCTGCAAACAAACATACAAACTAGAATTAACAAATAAGAAAGTATAAGAACATATAGTTATAATAAGTAAAAAAAATGAATGCTACCAAATTAATCACTGTCATCACTAATATGCTCATTTTCTTCATCATCCTCCATATCAGAACTATGTATAGATCCCTCACTGTCATAATCAGCTAGTGTGTCGTCCTCCTCAACATCTTCGCATATAAAGTCATCTTGACCGACATCACTTTGACCTCTAATGTTTTCTTGAATTGCAACTATTTCAGCATCAGTGTCCGTACGCCGAGATGTTATTAAGTCCATGTTAGGTTGCTCACATGTGAATCGAAGGGCTGCTGAATCATCTTCTTGATATACTTCTTCCTGAACATCATCATCTTTTTTGGAATATCCCACAAATGACGATGACTAACCTTGTATACCACTTTCCAATTAGAATTGTTCTTCAAATCATCCAAGTAGAAAACCTTTTCAGCTTGTGATGCTAAAATGAATGGCTCATGTTTGTACCATTCTGAACTAATATTTATACTTGTAATATTATAATGTTGTTGCATTCTCCTGTGCTTTGGTTCAGTTTCAAACCATTTGCACTTGAACATTATCGCCTTACAACCTTTAACAAAATGAAATTCAAGGACCTCTAATAATATACCATAAAAGTTAATTTCTTCTCCTAGATGAGTAGAGGGAACACAAATGCCACTATTCTGTGTTTTATGGCCGACATCCCGAGTAACAGTGATAAATTTAACGCCGTTCACCACACAGCCAGTATACGAGAACACACGACTGTCGGGACCAATAGCCAATGAATAAAGCTCATCAGTAGCTTCAGATGCCCCAGCAAAATGCTTATTTAACATCTGGATAAACCAAACATCAACGTCATTTGAAATAAAGACATATGATATATTAATTGACAATATAAATGAATGTACGGGCTTACTTCATTTTTAAACCACTCCAAAAATCTTTCCTTTTGTAATTGGTCCAGTTGTTCCGGTCTAGTTGGATTTAGCTGATCAATGTGTTGGCTATAGAGAACATTACGCTAATGAGCACTATAGAAAATTGCATGATATGAAGAAATAATTTTACAAGTATACTTACTTGAGAAATGGTTGCACCTCTGGACAATTATTGATGAGGTACCAATGTACTTGTTTTAAAGTTTTATCATCTAAATGCACCATTCTTCCTTTTCCAAGAGGCCGCCAACGAGTTGCAAATATATTTAATTGCTTGTCCAAATGGCTATCCGAATCAAAATTTCGTTCCGGACGATTGAATTTTGTTTCTATGCCTCGAAGATACATTGAACAAAATGTTAGAGACTCGTTGACAACATAAGCTTCTGCAATTGAACCTTCCGGACGAGCCTTATTACGTACGTATTGTTTATACGTACCAAGTGCCCTTTCAAAAGGATACATCCATCTACTTTGAACAGGTCCGCAAGTAAGGCCTCGTAAGGCAAATGAATTGATAAGTGCACCATAACGTCAAAAAATGCTGGTGGGAAAATTCGTTCAAGCTTACATAAGATCACCACAATCTGCTCTTGTAACAACTCCAAATCCCTAACATACAATGTCCTTGAACAAAGTTGTTGAAGAAATTAGAAAGCTCAATTAAAGTACTACTCTCATGTTTCTGCAAGAATGGTTGAATGCCAATAGGTAACAATCTTTGAAGTAGTACATGACAATCATGTGTCTTCAAGCCGGATATCTTTCCATCACCTTCATTTACGCACCTTGAAATATTGGAAGAATATCCATCGGGCACCTTCACAGATTTTAGCCACTTACAGAATTGTCTTCTTTCATCTAATGTTAAGGTGTAAGATGCAGGAGGCTTATAAACTCTATTACCTTGAGTTTGTAACCACAACTCCCTTCGGATCCCCATTGAAGCCAGGTCCTCTCTTGCTTTATATGTGTCTTTTGTCTTACCTTCGATGCTTAATAAAGTTCCCACGACATTGTCATATATTCTTCTCAATATGCATTACATCTAAGTTATGTCTCAATTTTAATGATGACCAATACTCCAACTCGAAGAAAATGCTCTTCTTATACCAATTCAACTCATTTGGTGCACGCTTTCGCTTTCGATGTTTATTGTTTGGATGCTTTCCGGACTGTTCAGCAGCTATGTGTTTCTATTGCATTGCATTCTTCTTCCCGGTCAACATTTTTGGTTTGACTCCATGCTCTCTACTTCCATCATGGAGTCTACTATTTCGCCACTTGTGATAAATAGGCAAGTAACGGCGATGTCCCATATAGCAAATCTTGTCTTTCAGCTTTTTGGATGAGGTTTGCTCATTACAAACTGGACATGCCTTATAACCCTTTGTGCTCCAACCAGATAATAATGAGTATGCTGGAAAATCATTTATAGTCCATAAAACAGCTACGTGCATCCGAAAACTCTCTTTGGTAGATGCATCATATACATCAACACCTTCGGTCCATAAATGTTTAAGTTCATCCACTATTGGCCTTAAAAATATATCCATATCCCTTCCTGGAGATTTAGGACCGGGGATAAGCAACGACATCATAAAGAATGTCTCTTTCATATATTTCCATGGAGGCAAGTTATAAGGTACTAAAATGACGGGCCACATACTGTATGCATTACTCATGTTCCCAAATGGATTGAATCCGTCTGAAGCAAGACCTAACCTTACATTTCTTGGTTCACTGGCAAAATTAGGATACTTTTGATCAAAATCTTTCCATGCTTCTCCATCTGCTGGATGCCGTAACACCCCATCTGTGATCGGTCGCTTATCATAGTGCCACCTCATATCTTCAGCTGTATATCTTGAGGCATATAGACGTTTCAAACGAGGTGTGAGTGGAAAATACCGCATAACTTTATAAGGTATCTTCTTACCTTTGTCTTCAACCACTTGGTACCTAGGCTCGTTGCATACCGGACATTTTTCTAAAGAGGCATTCTCCTTCCAAAAGATAGCACAATCATGCTTGCATACATGTATGTTCTCGTAGCCTAAACCCAACTCATTCATCTTCTTTTTGGCCTCATAGTGCGAAGATGGTATTCTAGTACCATTCGGAAATGCCTCTTTTAATAGTTCAAGCAACATATTGAAAGACTTATTTGTCCACCGATTGAGGACCTTAATGTGCATTAACTTCACTAAGAATGTCAAAGAAGAAAACTTTTCACATCCAGGATAAAGCTCGGATTCCACCTCATTGAAAAGATCATCCAATTTCTTACTGTGATCGGTCCTTCCATGGTCAGACATCATCGGATTGTCATCATCATTGCCAACCTCAGTGTGAGCACCACTTGGGCCAGCGATGTCCTGCAATGCTTCGACCATCTCATCTTGTTCCCTTTCTGGGTCATCATCTTCATTCTCATTTTCATCTGAGACATTGCTTCCAAACTGTTCTCCATGAAAATACCACGTCTGATACGTCTTCGAGAAACCCTTTAACATACAGTGTAATTTAACTAAATCAGGCTTATGCCATTTGCCATTATAACACCGCACACAAGGACAACGTATCTTCCCTTCTTCATTAACATGAAGCCTTGCCTTTTCTATGAACTTCTTAATACCGGCTGCATATTCAGGACAATTTTGATTCTTTAGATGTATCCAACTCTTATCAATTGGCATCGTTGAATGACATCAAATCTGAGTAAAATAACCATACTTCGTTGGATGACATCAAATCAACAACAAGAGCAGTAATAACAGGAGAAGTAACTCAATTTGGTTTGCTATATGGTTAGTTATGTATCTTGATTTGTGCTTCTTCTCTCCAGAAGCTTGACATACTTAATATAATTCTATTAAAATCAGATCAGAGGTCTACCATGTGGTCAGAAATATAGGTCGGAGTCGTAACAATGTGCTGGCCTAATATCTAATTCAAGTCCAAGTATATATACCAATTAGAATGGCTCATGCGAGGGGGAAGATCAATCTGCTTTCTGGCAGGCTGATTGAGATCTCCACACCACATGGTCTGCTTCCATAATTTAGTCTAAAATCAAATGAAAATGGAAGATTAATTCCAAAGAACAGGCAGGCAACTGGTGGGGGCACGTTGCGTTTTTTTTTTAATGCTTTGGGTTGTGCTACAGGTACGAGCACACACTAGTGTTTTGCTAAATATATGTTTGATTGTCAAGTGAAATTTATTGCACATGCTAATCAGACCTTCCAGATCAGATGCAGACATTCAAGAAGTTGAAACCGCAACAGTATAATTTATCAATTTGTCATGACCTACAATGAATATTAAAAATTGAAAGTTTTTAAATTGATGTAGATTTTTTATTCCTCGCCATATATTCTCGCGGACTTTAGTTTAAAACCGAGCTATCACACATCGCTATTACTTCTGCTTCAAAGCGTCAGCATCATGTTTTACTTTGTGTAAATTAGATGAATCTGTATATCATGCCATGCTCACATCCCCAAAGGGTTTATGATTCATTTTATAGAGACTACTAATTCTTTCTTTTCATATTAAAAATACTATTCGTACAAGTGCACGAAAATGACTCCTGGTGCAAGATGCATGGGAGGCCCTCTTCCAGTTCACATTGACCCTTTGCCTTCGAGGGGCATCGATCTCCTATGGTTACATATCGACAGAATTTTCATTATTGCTTTTGGAGTTCATACAGCGTCAAACAACTATACTGAAAGCAATATTAAGACGGCGAACGATACGGGTGGTGAGTGCTTTGAGGTTCGTGCGCGTCTTCGCTATGGTGCTGGTTGTTGGAAAGGGCTTTAAGATTTGTGCTCCTGTCTTCTTCTCCTCCGATCTCCGGCGATCGTTTGCGTCTCCGTCTGAGTCTTCATCAGGTTTTTTCTCCTCTGTTCCCCCAGCCTTCCATGGCGTCTGATGGGTCTGCCAGTGGCTGAGCTTCCGGAAGGAAGGTGATGGCGTCCGGCTTCCAATGGGTTTCTCTGACTTCGTCGCCGGTCGAGGTGGAGAGGCTGGAGGCTTCTTTTCGGAAGTGGTTGGTGTCTCTATGGCGGAACTGGAGGCAGAGATAGCTGGATGGCAGTCGAGGGCCATTCTAGCTCGATCATTCCAGAGGTGGGTTCCGGCCGAAGCTTTCATCAGAGAGTTCAGGCGCACCGGAGTTCAGGGGGACATTGTCCCTATCAGTTTGGCATTCAGATGCCATATCTTTCGGTTCGAAGATCCTAAGGCCTGTGACTTGGTGTTGAATTGGCCATGGATTGTTAACGGTCAGGTAATCAGGACGGAACCATGAAGGCCGGAATTCATCCGGCAGAGGATGTCATTCCTTCGGCTCTGGTGTGGGTGCGACTGCCAAATTTGCCAATGGAGTTTTGAAAGGAGGATTTCCTCAGGGCAATTCTGGAGACAACGGGGCTTTTCATCTGTGCAGATGCTCCCACTTTGGCGAAGAACAGAGGGGGTTTTGCTAGGGCCTGTGTACGGATTGATCTCCATCGTCCTCTCCGGCCAGGGACTCGAATTCAAGGGATTCATCACCCCTTCTGGCAGCAGTTTGCATTTGAGTGCCTGGAGGGGATCTGTTCTCACTGTGATACTATTCACATGAGCGGCCCTTGTTCTCAGTCGACTGGGTCAGTGGATGAGGAAGCTGCATCCAGATTGATCTATGGCCCGTGGATTGCTGCGCTTCGCCAACGGAAGACAACCTCTGATACCCTTCGGGATGAGAAGAGGAAGTCTCACCTGACGACTATGCAGGGGGCTTCTGGTAGTGGAGTTCCTGCACAGAAGAATCAAATGGAGCATCGTTCGGATGCTGAAGCCGCAGAGGGATGGTGCTCTCCGGTGAAGGTGGCTCGCCGGAGGGTCAAATCGTCCTCAAAGGTGGTAGTGCTCCCAGACAATGCTTCAGTGCATGCCGTGAATGAGCTGAAGCAGGGAAGTTCAGGCAAAGAGTCTGTGCCGGGAGAGGGCCTCTGTGCCGGTTTCAAAGCTTCCAAGCAGGGACTAAAGGAGGCTGGGAAGGAGAGTTCCCTAGGGTATGGTCTGACCAATCCCCTACTGCCTAAGATCCCTGGAAGCTCAGTCTCAGTGACCGTGCCGGGAGAGGGCCTATGTGCCGGTTTCAAAGGAAATCAGAAGGGACTACTGGAGACAGTGAAGGAGGGGCCCCCAGTGCCTGGTCTGACAAATTCCCTGGTGAATAAGAACCCTTTTGCCTCCCTTGGCTCGGGTTTGGCTGATGGGGCTCATCAGGGTAGTCGGGATGCTTTTCCTGGTCCCCTCAAAAGGGCCAGACTAGTTGATTTCCCGGCACCAAGGTCAATCTCTAAATCCAAGAAACAAAAGGGGAAAGCAAGGCGGCTATATCTAAAAGTACTGGGGTGACAATCGTTTCTCCAGATAGGATGACTCTGCCCCGTTATCAGGAAGGAGTTATGGATGTTCATGAGATTGCCTTCACAACTCGGAAAGCTGCTATATCTGCTTCCCCTTCTGTCTCTCGGGAAGACAGATCTCCTACTATGGAGTTGAGTGAAGAAGTTCCCATGGAGTCAGTTCTGCAGCCAGTTCCCAATGATCCGGACCTCGGTCAGATGTCGGATCAGGAACTCCAGCAGCTGTGTCCTGACTCGGGAGACCTTTCAGATTTGGTTATGACGGAAGTTCAGGATGGGGCCTGAGGCATCCTTGTTTCTTATCTTATGAAGATTATTATATGGAATGTTCGAGGAGCATTGAAACCATCATTTCGATCCTCCTTTGGTAGGCTTTTGCAGATTCATTATTTTGATAGATGTATTTTATTGGAGACTTGGTTGTCGGGCCTTAGTCTTCAGCATTTCCGGTGGCGAGTCTCCCGTGATTGGTCTTCCTATGCTGTGGAAGCTAATGGTCTATCTGGGCGTATTATGGCTCTCTGGCGAAACCCTGCTATCCGTGTTGATGCTTTTCACCACAGTCATCAGCAGGTGGCCCTGGTCATCTCCGAGGGGATTTCTTTGCCTTCGCTGCTTCTGGGAGTCTATGCCAGCACTGATTTTCGTCAGCGGCGTGGCCTCTGGTTGGAGATTCTCACTTTATTAGGTCAGGGCTTTCCTACTCTTATTGCTGGTGATTTTAATTATATTTTGGATGCTTCCGAGAAGCATGGGGGACGCCGATTTGTGGATTCTCTGAATTCCATGGAGTTTCGCTCTTTCATCTCCTCGGCGGGTCTTATTGATTTGGGATATTTGGGGCCGCAGTTTACTTGGTGTAACAACCGGAGTGGGTCTGCTCGGGTGTGGGAGCGATTGGATCGGGCTTTGGCCTCTTCATCTTGGATGCAGTCCTTTGCTTGTGCTACTAATACCCACCTCATGCGGATTGCGTCAGACCATTGTCCCCTCCTCATCTCTACTGAGCTATCTTCTTATAGGAAGGGGCCCTTTCGGTTTGAGCAGTTTTGGACACATTATTCTTCGACCTGGTCTTTGATTAGTCAGGTGTGGCATATACTAGTCAGAGGGAATTCTACTTATCATCTCTCTCGCCGTTTAGAGCTTGCCAAGCGCAAACTTTTATGGTGGCAGAGAAGAGAGGTGGGGAATCTGATGCAGCATGTTCAGGCTATGGAAGCTGAAATCTCTACTCTTCAGGCTAAGGAGGATGAGGAGGGTCAGCTATCGGAGAGTGATCTTCAGGCTCTTAGGAGGAGCTTGACTATGCATCATTCGTTGCTTTGGCAGCAGGAGACTTATTGGCGTCAGCGGTACCTGATTCAGTGGTTAAAGGAAGGTGATCGCAACACCAGGTTCTTTCATTAGGCCACTGTTGCTAAGTGTGTGGCCAATCGGATCAGGCGTATTAGTGATACAGAGGGTACTATTCTTGAGGATGAGGGGGCTATTTGTGAGCAAATTTTCCATTTCTTTCAGGCCTGCTGGCCGGAGGTCTCTGGCTCTGACTCTCCCATTATCACTGGTACTAGGGATGTTAGAGTTTCAGATAGTGATACTGCTCCTTTGATTCAGGAGGTCCTGGCGGAGGAGATTCGTAATGCTGTTTGGGCTCTGGGTCCTGATAAAGCTTCGGGCCCATATCGCTTTCCACCTTTTTTCTTCTGCTTCTACTGGGATATTGTTGGGCAGGATGTTACCTCGGCTATTCAGTCTGTTTTCTCTACCAGACTTATTCCTCCTGACTGGCAGAGGACATTTCTTGTCCTGGTTCCTAAAAGAGTGAATGCTCTGCTTCCTCAGCATTATAGGCCGATTAGTTTATGCACCACTCTTTACAAAGTCTGCACTCGTATTCTTATTACTCGATTGCAGGGGGTGATCCCCAAGATGATCTCTCCAGAGCAAGGTGCCTTTATCCGTGGCCGCAATATTTCAGATAATGCTCTTATTGCCCAGGAGTTTATGCATGACCTCCAGCGCACCTCTTGTCGTCAGTCTCTCATGGTCGTCCAGCTAGATATGGAGAGAGCTTATGATAGGATGAGTTGGATATTTCGGCGACAGACGCTACAGGCGTTTGGTTTTGATGATCATTTCATTGAGTGGATTATGGCTTGTGTCCAAGGACCCACTTTTTCTATTATTATTAATGGCAGTCCGACTGAGTTTTTTTTCTCTGCTGTTGGACTCCGTCAGGGATGTCCTCTCTCTCCATTTTTGTTTGTTTTGTGTGCTGATGATCTGTCTCGTGCTCTTAATCAGGCGATTGGAGCATCTCTATTACAGCCTTATATGCCTGGGCCACATGGACCTCCTCTAACCCGTCTTCTCTTTGCTGATGACTGCATCCTGCTTAGCCCAGCTTTTGTTCAGAATGCAGCCACTTGTTCTGCTATCATTCAGGCTTATTGCCGGGCATTGGGGCAACAGTTCAATTTGCAGAAATCTATTCTATGTTTCAGTCCCTCGGTCTCTCCCCGCTGTCATGTCGCTATTTCCCAGTTGTTAGGGATTTTGACTGTCTCAGATCGTCTAACCTACCTCGGAACCCTCTTTCGAGACGGCAGCCCACGCAGCAGGACTTTGGAGACCTTGATCGTCGGATTTCTGCTCAGTTGGACCGTTGGTAGGTTTTGGGTCTTTCTATGATGGGGCATATCACTTTGATCCATGCTATTCTCACATCGCTTCCTATCTATCTGTTATCCAATGCTTTGATCCCGACTATCTACCTTCGCCGGATTGAGAGATGTATTCGGGATTTTCTGTAGGCATCTATGCAGGGGGATCATGGTATCCACCTATTGGCCTGGGATATGGTCTGTTTGCCTATAAGTGAGGGTGGGCTGGGGATTCAGTCCCTGGTGCTCCGTCATGAGGCTATCATTGCAAGGCATGCTTCCAGATTCCTGTTGGACCCTCACTGTTTTTGGAGTACAGTCATGCATGGTAGATACGGTGGTTGGACTTCGGGTTCGAAAGTTAGTATCCCTCGTGGATGTTCCTGTTTATGGTGTGCGATCTGCTGGGCCGCCCCTACAGTCATGACTGATATTCATTGGATGATTAGGGATGGGATTTCAGTTGATGTCGTTCAGGACTCTTGGATAGCTGATCTTCCCTTATCTTGCTGGTCAACTTTTATCAGCTCTGATGTAGATCCCACACTGCATGTTTCTTCTCTGATTAGCCAGGAGAGTGTTGGTTGGAATGCTCCTATGGTGTTTCGTTTATTTGGGGCTGAGCTTGCTCATCGGATTCTGGCCATGCCTCTTCCTCTTTATGCAGGGCCGGATCTTAGACTGTGGCGCCGATCCTGTCTTCCTTGTGCTCCTGCTAGGGATTTGATGGCCCGTTTTCGTTCTCCGACTTTAGGTCTTAGAGATGTTGCTTGGATATAGAGGTTGTCTGTTCACCCTAGGATTCAGCTCTTCTTGTGGAAGATTAAGTGGGATCGCTTACCTACCTGTTCTCTTCTGGCTGGTCGTGGTCTCTCGATATTGCCTCTCTGTCCGATTTGTGGGATGCAGGATGAATATGTTGATCATGTTCTATTCTTATGTTCTCGTGCATCTCAGATATGGCAGTTGATCCATTTTACCCCATGGTTCTTGGAGGATGGACCAATCCGGCTCTCCTTTCTGTATGCTATTCGATCGCTCTCTCAGTATGGTTCCTGTTCTCAGGGTATTTTATCTGCCTATGTGGCTTATCATATTTGGCTGACAAGGAATAAGATTGTTTTTGCTGAGGAGACGGCCTCACCCCAAGTGATTATCCGCCGTGCTCTCTCTCATGCCAAGGAGTACACTCGCTGTTATTTTGGTGTCATACTAACGGGCCTGGCCACTAGGATTCCCCTGCTGCTTTGACAGTGAACCGGTCTACAGTTTTCATCTCTTGGGCATCCCCACCTCCGGGTTACATCAAAGTGAACTTTGATGGCTCTGTTTCTAATCGTACTACTGGTTCGGGGTTTGTCATCCATGGGTCAAAGGGTCAGTTACTTGCAGCTGGCGGTCATAGCTCTATTGATATTTTGGTACCTATGGCTGAGCTACAGGCTGCATGGCCTGGTATCACACATGCTGTTCGATATTTGGGCTATCGTCGGCTGATTATAGAGGGTGACTCTCTTACGATTATCAGATGGATGAGGCGGGATGGAGATTCTTATTCTTGCCTAAATCATCTGATTAGAGACATTTTAGTCACTCTGCAGTCTACTAGTGCCTTTGAGATTCAGCATATATATCGGGAAGCCAATGCTGCGGCTGATTATGTTGCTTCTACTATTGCCCGCAATCCTGGCCGATGGATTTGGCATTCCGGTGTCCCTTGTCCTATTATTTTGTAGCAAAATTTGTACTCCAATATTTCGGGCTTGACTTGCGCCAGAGTGATGTGATTGCCCGTCTGTAACAAAAAAAAGCAATATACAAGAACATTCGCCGTCCGGATGACTCTTACGACACAATCCATATCCAAGGATTTCCCTGCAACATATTTAAGATGCCATATTTATCAACTTGAAATTACTACTCCATCACCTCAAGAAGAAAAATAAGAAAGAAAAAATTTTATGGATAAAAAGATGACAAGCCCCCCGCGCCCAAAAAAAAAAACAACTCCCAACTAGAGGAGATAAGGGCATCGCAAATTTTAGTTTCCAGAAAGGTCTCGTAGGCTTTGAGAAAGCCTATGGTAAAGGTGGCTTAGACCGAGATTCTGTGATCAGGACTCCATCAACCCTATTCTCAGTGATATTCAGGTTGCTCTACGGGGTCTCCACACTGTCCATATCCGACACATCTATCGGAAGGCTAATTCTGCAGCTGATTAGGTTGCGGCTACTGTGGCCCAGCATGGAGGTTTTTGGATTTGGAAGCAGGACGATCCCTGCCCTTCTGCTCCTTCACAGATTCTGTACTCTGATAGATCTGGGCTGACTCGCATGAGGATAGTGTGATCGCCCGTACCAAAAAAAAAGGTGAGGTTAGATGTGAAGCATCGTGTTTAATTTATTTTTAAATAAACTATTAAAAATAGATCAGAGGGCTTACCGTTTGGATTGAAGAAGGAGAAGACATCCAGGGAGAAGAGGTCCAGCGAATAGAGAAGATCCAGCGAGAAGAGATCCGAGAAGAAGAGAACGGCTGCTTGCCTAAGCGAAGGAAAACAAAGAAAAATCAGTGCAAATCAAACAAAAGAAAGGAAGAGCTAGCGATCCGGAAAGAAGAGACATAAAAGAGAGAAAACCTTCGTCGCTGGTTTCAGTGAAAAGGGGGGAAAATCTCGGGGGAAGAAGAAAATCGCGCGGGTGAGAGCGATGGTTTCAGAGAAAAGGGGGAAGAGTAGATGTTACGATGAAATTTGATTTTGCCGTTATAAATAGCACTATTATGCCAAAATTATATTTTATCGTAATATTTTGAATAATTTTTTAATAAAAACTTTATCAATAATGATAAAATCTATTTTTATCGTAATATATTGAATTAAAATAATTATTTTTTAATAAAAACTCTATTTATAATGGTAAAATCAGAGTTCATCGTTATAAATAGAGATATTATGGTGAAATCTATTTTTACCGTAATATATTGAATTAAAATAATTATTTTTTAATAAAAACTCTATGTATAACGATGAAATCTGATTTTGCCATTATAAATAGAGATATTACGATGAAATCTATTTTTGCCATAATATCTTGAATTAAAATAATTATTTTTTTAATAAAAACTCTATCTATAATGGTGAAATAATTTTACCATAATAGCATAAAAAATAAAAAAATAATAAAATTCTTAACCTATTATGGCAAAATATAACTTTCACCGTAATATATATAATTATTACGATGAAAAATACTTTTTACCGTAATAGCACGAAAAAAAATTAAAAAATAAAAATTTTAATCTATTACGGTGACATATAAATTATGCCATAATATATATAATTATTACGATGAAAAATAATTTTCATCATAATAGCATGAAAAAAATAATTTTTTTATTAAAATTTTTAACTATAACAACAAAACTTCTTTAGTCGTTATAAACTGATTTTTAACGATGAAACTTATTTATGCCATAACAAATAGTTATTACGACGAATTTAATTTTGATTTCGCCGTAATAAGTAAAACTATAGCGACAAAAATAATTCACCGTAATAAGTGAAACTATAGCGGCAAAAATAATTCACCGCATAAGTTCGCCATAGATAGTCCATGTTCTCGTAGTGAATTAGAGTCGGCTCCAAGAGAATCGGGAGCAGCTTCAGCACGAAGCAGAATTGCTATTTTCTATTTTTTTGCAGAAGTCAGTTCCCCTTCCACAGGAGTCAACTCCAAAGCATGCCAGAAATTGTAAACCGTGCTAGAGTTGACTTCACCCCAATTGGAGTCAACTCTAATTGCTAAAAATGTCACTTAAGGGTAAAACTTAAACTAAACTTAATTTTTCTTATGATTTAAGCATATTAAAACTCAAATCTCTCAAATTCTTAAATCAAAATCATTAGCACCAAAAAATATACTCATTTACACCATAGATTTTTTTTTTTACATTTATCAAGTGGCCAACATACCCACACATCATTGAAACTACCTAACTTTTATAATAAATAAAAATATCATTATTATTATTAAAATTATAAGATTTTCAAAATGTTACAAGCGCCTCTTTTGCTCGTTCTAGAGACACAGCATCCAACTTATTTTGCTTCGACGATGACTCCGGTAGATTTGGAGAGAATCTACTGTGAGTATTGGATCCAAGGCGACATTGAACTGCAAGTGCCAGGCCCTGAGCAAAGGATCTTGAATGAATTGAAGTCCGGGACCTTTTCTTCTATGAGGAGTGCTTTTGGGCAGGTCTCTGTCTTTCCCTCCATCCCATGGTGAAGGGGATGATGGAGTTTTACGGCCTCTACCCTACGATTGTGGTGCCAAACAGTTGATGCCACATCGTAAGATTTATTTTGATGTACTCGCTCGTGAGGGTGATGGCAATAGTCCCTCTATTCCTGTTCAGCGCAACATCGTAGGATTTATTTCGATGTCCTCACTTGTGAGGGTGACGGCGACAGTCTCTCTGTTTCGGGCATGTTACATTTCTACCAAATAAAATTGAATTCCTTAAGAAGTATTTCTTTCCTGTCATCTTTTTTTTTAATACCTTAACTTCTCACAACACAATCATCATAAATATCATAGAGTCAATCGCATGTATTATGTCATCCATTCTTAAGGTTAATAACCTATATCAATTACTGTTAATTCCTCGATAAGACAGTTTCAAGTTCTTTTAAATTAAATATAAGATAGTTTTCTTCCAATGCTCTCTCACCTCATAAATAGTTGAATATGCCATTAATCATTACGACACTTATTTCAATCATCATAACATACTTGGTTTCACTCTTGAATACTTCAAGCTAACATCAATGAACATTATGCCAATCATTTAGGATACCTTTCATAATTATCATAATCAACTAATTTAATTTCTTTGAATAATAGTGCCATAATTAATCATCAGTATGATTAATTTATCTCTTTCATATTTATCAATAATACCACCATAACCAATCAATTTCTCTTGAATAGGTCAGTATATCCTCAATAAATAATGCAATTTAAATGATACAAATTCTTGAATCGATTATTCGTTACTAATGATTATCAAAATCATCTATAGATTATGCAATGTCTTATGCCATAACATGACCAACTATTTAAACCCTTCAAATATCTCAAAGTGACTTCACTAATCTAGCTCAGATGGATACAAGACTTATAAGGTCAATAAAGATTGAAAATGCACTTACCGTCTGAAAGACATAATTGAAAATTATAGTAATCTCTCTATGACTTGAAAGTGATAATAGATGTACCCTTAACCATAATCCATAACTGATAATAATCAAAAATAAAATCATCTCCCTCCTATTTTCTTAACAATAATTTATGCCACTTATGGCTGATTGATAATTTATCCATCCTGGAGAAAGATATCTACATAGGAATTATGAAGAAAGGTACAATAAGTAGGCATAATAAATTAATAATAGATATCTTGATTTAGAAATCTATTAACAGATGACAATCCTCATGAAATTCTTTACCAGTAGAATTTATCTTATTCTTCTTACTAGTAAAATCTTTCACTTTCTACCATCAAATATTTGATCATTATAGCCAAAATCGGTTCTAAAGATTAAAAACTTAAACAGTAATTGTCTCAGAATTAAAATTTTATAATCTTTCTAAATGATCCATCATGATATATATGCAGTCAACTATTTCATTAACATCAGTATCAACCATATGCATATCTAGCAAAGTAACAATCAGTCTTGAACAAGCAATATCCTTAATAGAAGTTTTCTTAGTAAAATTCACTATATATACTTATCCATCCAGACTTAAATTCAAAAAGTACTCAATTGTAATTGATCAAAAACATATAGTTAACTATTTCATTACCAAAATATCATCAATATTAATCATCTCTATAACCAGCAGATTAGCTCATAATCTTAACTTACAATATCAACAATATAAGTTCTACAAATAAATTCATTGTATATACCCATATTCAAATTCAGATTTAATAACTCAAAATCCAAATATCTAACTCAATTGCAATTTGGATATAATGATGTTATCTTAGTCATATTAGTCCTCAATTGCAATTTTTAACTACTATATTCCATATATTCATCTATCTTTTATTGCAATTAAAATTTCAACTACTCATATTATTTAAAGATCTAAAACTGCTACGAGCCATTTCCAACAAGTTTGACGGAGCTAAAACCTCTATAAGCCCCTAGGCCTCCCCACTGGTCAAGGCTACCAGCCAGGGAGCCCACATAATATCATTGGCTTGAGATGGTTCATTCTTAAATCCTATCAAATTTATAATTAATTAATATCTTGATAAACTTTAAATTTCAAGCTTCCAAAGCATAATTCCTGAAATTCCTTTAAAGTCAAAATTGTCTCAATATCAACCTAGTATTTTGCCTAGAGTGTCATTATGCATGTGTCCCTAAGGTCATAACCTAGGCTCTGATACCATAAAAGCTATCACGCCCTGGACCCAAAAATTTTGAGCTAGGGTGACAACCCGCCGCATGCCAGGCATGCAAGGCATCCCGAAATGTGCCACATAAATCAATGTCAGACAAAAACTATATATATCCAATCCAATTCCATAATTGAATACAAACCATAACTATAAGGTTTGGGCTACAAGCCCTACACACAATCAATATAGTTCCGGGCTCCAAACCCTACACACAAGTAATACTGGGGCCACAATGATATCATGGAACTGATTTATATAGAAGCTCTATCTACCCCATAAATCCATCTTCAATCCTGAGGCTCTGAAAAATATTGTGAGATTACATGAGCTCACACTCAATAAGTAAGCCTATAATATAAAATAGTCATATATCGTCATATCTTATCAAGATATTATCAAGTCATAATTTCATAAACTTTCAGTTTTAAATGCATTTATCATGCTATCAGAACAAGCATATCACCACTCAAATTAATTTGGAAGCTTATACAAAAATGCATTGTAAACAACCCATTGTTTATATGATCATTTTTATATTATATTTTATGTGTCCCACGGCCCTACTACACCTCCATCAGAGCACATCCTCTAGATGTGTGTGGCCTCCACATGCCACCTCATCGTCAATCATAGCACATCCTTCAGATGTGTGGCCTCCATATGCCATATCATCGTCAGTCAAAGCGCATCCTCTAGATGCGTGTGGCCTCCACATGCCACCTCATAATCAATCAGCACACATCCTCTAGATGTGTGTGGCCTCCACATGCCATATCATAGGAGAACCGCGGCGACACATATAAATATAATTCAGGGTCATCATTATATATGCATATCACACATCATGTATCATCATAAGCATAATCTTTTCATATCACATAAACAGTGGTTTGTACATTCTTAGCCATTGCATATAATATATCAATAGTACCAATTCACTTTGCAAAGTTAAAATAATCATAATCATATTTGGCATAAACATAATAAACCATTACTTTGCAAATTAATACCAGCTATTGTAGCAAATATTCAATTAAATACTCATGGTACAATTTACCAATTTTCCAAAATAATCAATAAAACTCCATTTCATAAGCATGCATAAAACTATAAATACAATAATTTATAATTTATAAAATTATTATATTTGGCTTACTTACCAGATTATGCAATAAATACCAGATTATGTAATGTAAACAAACCCACTGTTTATGTAATTATTATTTTCGTATGTGTCCCACGGTCCTACAAATTAATCAGAACACATCCTCTAGATGTGTGAGGCCATACATACTCAAACAGAACACACCCTACAGATGTGTGAGGCCAAATGAGAACCGCGGCGACACATACTAGTTTATCACAATGTTATCATCATACTTGCATGTCACTCACCATGCATCAATTTCTCATATTACATATACAGTGGTTTGTACATTATTAGCAAATACATATGGTCATCCCAACATATTTGCAAATCAAAGAATTTATATTTTTGCACATACACCAAGAAACTATTTCTTTCATAATATTATCAGCTACTATAGTCATAATAAATGCTCATATGTAGATTTATGGTACCATTCAAAATAATCAAACCAAATAAACTTCCATTTTCCTTATCTCATAATATACTTGCAAACTATAAAATCATGAGTTATAAATTATCAATTATAAATAGACTTACTTACCTCAATACGCAAATCCCAAACTGTAAACCAGCTATTTAGACATCTGAGTACAAGCACATTGAGCCCATTATCAAGAACAACCCTTATACTGAGGAGTAGTTGTTAGCCCTTTGGCATTAGGCTGTGCTTCAACCACAGTACATGATATACGATGAGGAACAGATGCAGTACTTTGCCATTGATGATCTTATTTTGAGCTATGAATTCCACCACGTTGAGCCTCCGTACCCACTTTTAGATAACTAGCACCCATGCCAAACAATTCCTTGGGCACTTCCAGTTGTTCAAATGTGCTTGGCTCCATTAAGCTTACAGAGTCACCTTCCTGGTACAAATATGTGAATGACCTCTCTTCAACAAAAACCCTCTCAATAGCCTCATCAGTACGGAATCTTTCAGTGATTTGATACCGCTATCAACATCCCAAAGTTCCACCTGTATGGTGGCTCTTCTCCTTCCCTGCTGTGTGCTGAGATTTTAGCACCTGATAATTACGCCCTTTTCTTTGTATTACATTTCCAAGTCTCACATCCGAACTGAGTACTTTGGCGCCTCGGGTTTAAATGGCCGCCCACGGAGCGCCAAGGGTGGCACGGGGAAAGGACCCATCAGGTGTACAATTTAAAGGCTCCGTTGACCAACGAGCGAAGGTTGTTAACGAAGAGGAGGGCGGAAGAGAGGGCGCAAGGAGGAGAGCCCGCAGCAATCGCCTTCTTGCAGTCTGCATCGGAGTTTGAGCAGCGTCCGGACTCCAGAACCCGCTTGAACCCGAACCCCTCTCTTGAGCTTTTTTCCGCTGCCACAACTCTCTCTCGGCCCTCGCCTTCTTTGGACTCCCCCTTCCCTCTCTCTCCCTCTTTCTCTCTTCTCTCGTTCGATTCCTCCCTAACTCTCTCTGGCATTAAGAGGATGGGCAGGGAATTACCTGGAGGAGGTGTGCGCCAGGGTGAAGGAGGGAGTCATCCTCCAACTCCTTTTATTCTCCCACGCGATGCCTCAGATCAAGGGAAAACGGGAACCCATCCGACATGCGAAGACCCAAGAAATCAGACGTCGCATCGGGACCTAAACGTCAGAAGGAAGTCAAGATGCCAGGTGTCTCCAAAATAAATACTAGGAGTTACATTCCCCATAATAAATTACCGGGGGGTTACAAATATCATCCATATATAATACAAGAAATACAATAACGGAATCGTTAGCCCATTTATAAATGCAAGGTTCTTCTTTATTCTTAATAAAGCCATAAGATTTGATCACTTTATTAAATCGTATATTCCAACTCCTAGATGCTTGCTTAAGTCCATAAATAGACTTCTGTAGCCTGCACACTTTAGACTCATCTTCAGATATAAAACCTTCAGGCTGTATCATATACACCTGTTCTTCTAAATCACCATTTAGAAAAGTGGTTTTAACATCCATATGCCAAATCTCATAATCGAAGTGTGCTGCTATAGCTAGCATAATCCGAATAGATTTCAGCATTGCCACAGAAGAAAATGTTTCGTCATAGTCAATACCATAACATTGACGATACCCCTTAACAACCAGATGTGCTTTATAGATCTCAATCTTTCCGTCTGTGCCTCTTTTTCTCTTGAAAACCTACTTACACCCTATGGGTTTTATCCCTTCGGATGGATCAACTAATGTCCATACATTATTGTCCTTCATGGAATCAAGTTTGGATTTCATAGCATCAAGCCATTTATTAGAGTCAGTCCTTTGCATAGCATCCATATAGGTGATCAGATCCTCATTGTTCTCATCGAGTTCAACAGGATCTTCATTCTGAACCAAGAAACCTAAGTATCTGTCCGGTTGATGTGATACTCTACCAGATCACCTTAATGGTGCATCTAGAATGGGTTTTGAGTTTGATCTAACCAACTTAGGTTTTCTAAGGGTTCACTGGTTTGTGTTGTTCCTTCTACTTGATGAACTTTCTCAAGTTCAATATTAGAGCTATTTGTTCCTTCACTAAGGAACTCCTTTTCAATAAAACTGCTCTATTACTAATGAACAACTTTTTGTTCTTCAGTATTGTAGAAGTAATATCCTTCGAATAGCCGATGAGAAAAAATTTGTCAGATTTGGGTTCAAGTTTGTTTGATTTTGCACGTTTCACATAAGCCGGACACCCCCAGACTCTCAGATATGTGATAACCGGTTTATGTCCATACCACATCTCATGTGGAGTTTTAGAAACAGACTTACTTGGAACCTATTAAGAATATGACAAGCTGATTCTAATGCATATCCCCAAAATAATATTAGCAAGCTTGCAAAACCCATCATGGACCGAACCATGTCTAACAGGATTCAATTCCTTCTTTCGGACACACCGTTATGCTGCGGTGTTCCAGGAGGAGTCCATTGGAAGAGAATTCTATTCTCCCTTAAATATGTCACAAAGTCATTGGAAAGGTATTCGCCTCCTCGATCTGATCGAAGGATCTTAATGCATTTTTCTGTTTGTTTTTCTACTTCTTTATAATATAGTTTGAACATTTCAAACACTCAGATTTATGTCTCATAAGATAGACATAACCGAACCTAGAAAGGTCATCTATAAAAGTAATGACGTGGTAATATCCACCTTTGGCACAAGTGCTCATTGGTCCACATACATCAGTATGTACTAGACCCAATAGCTCTTTGGCTCTTTCACCTTTTCCAGTAAAAGATGACATGGTCATTTTACCAAAAAGACATGATTCAGAGGTAGTTAACGATTCACAATCATCAATTCGAAGGATGCCCTCCTGAGTTAACCTGTTTAATCTATTCTTGTTGATATGACCCAGTCGATGGTGCCAAAGATAAATGTCTGTGACATCAGTTGTTGTAGGGCACTTACTTGATTTGTACACTGTATTTACAGGCTGTGATAATATATAAATGCCATTAAATAAATGCCCAGTCATTACAGTGACTCCATTCATAATGATATTCAAAGTAACATCCTTTATTGAAATTTCATAATGACTTTTGGCCAGAAGGCCTACAAAAATTACGTTCAACAAGAACGTTGGGCAAAATGACAATCATTTAGTATAATGACATTTCTATTGAAAACTATTTCAAGAACTCCTAATGCCAGAACTGGAACTAATCTTCCATCGCCGACATTAAGGAATCTTTCATTGTCCTCAAATCTTTTAGTGACCTGTAGTCCCTGCAATGAATTGAAAATGTTAAAAGGACTCCCGGTATACAATACCCAGGTCTGATTATCATATACAGAAAAATTACAAGGTGTTATCATATAAATACCTTGTTGAGCAACATCTTGCCCCTTTTTCTTCTTTGGCCTATTTGGATCAAGTGTGGCAATGTAAAGAGGACAGTTCCTCTTCCGGTGCCCTTGCATCTTGCAATAAAAGTATTCATCTTGACTTTTATCAACTTTCTTCTTCTGCATCTGACCACTTATAGATGTCCTAGCATGTTGCACCTTTTTTTTATTCTTTTTCTTCTTTCCTTTCCCAAAGGTTGACACCCTACCTTAGATCCTTCAACCACATTAACCAAACCTTTAGAGAGCTGGTTATCCTTCTCAAAGTTCTGTAACAACCCCAACAAACCGTGGTAGTTGACTGCAGGCTTGGTCATTCGAAAATGAGTAAGGAAAGATCGGAAGGATGGAGGCAAGGAATTCAAGATCACATCTTTTTCCAACTGCTTATGTAGGGGAAAGCCGAGCTTGCTTAGCAGTTCTATCTTCTCGATCATGTACAATACATGATCAGTGACAGGAGATCCATCCCTCATTCGAGCATTAAAAATAGCACAACTAGTCTTGTGCCTTTCAACGTCGTCAGGTGTGTCGAAAGATTCATTCAATGCTTGAATGATTTCTTCTGGCTGAGCATTCTCGAACCGGCGACCGAATTCATCGTTCATTACTGTTAGCATGATGCAACATACGCTAGTTCTATCACTGAGCCACTTCTGATAAGTGTTTTTCTCAGAACTTTGTGTGTTTGCATCAGACATCTTTGGTGCAGGATTATTCAAAATATAAAGAATCCTCTCATGCTCAAGGACAATCTTAAGTTTTCTAAACCAGTTATTGAAATTTGAACCATTCAACTTGTCACTATCCAATAGGAACCTTAATGATAAATTAGTGGCCATTTTCTGCATAAGGAAAAACTAAAGTTTATTAGTATATGAATTGATTCAGTCTAAAGACTTGGACTTTAGTCTAAAGATTCTTCCACTATTTTGTTCAAATTGATAGCCTCTACACCCCAATTTGAAGAATTATTCTTAATTCTTTAGTGGGCACTAAGATCTACATAGACTACATACAGGCCCAAGTAAAGCTTGTGTTGACCCAATTGATGATTTTGATGATTAACAAAACTATCTGAGTATAACTCTTGAAGGCTCTGATGATTTTGATTTAGTGTTTCAGATTATAAGACTATTGAATGATCAAAATCAGGAGTTACATAGTGTTCTGGATCGAATCTAATGTCTAGGTAAGAATTCAAGACATTAGAGTCGACTCCGAGAATCACAGAGCCGACTCTGGAACTGGCACGGACTTTAGAGTCGACTTCGAGACTGTGAGAGTCAACTCTCACAGACGAAGCAGAAAGTCAATTTTTCTGGCCCCGACCTAGAGTCGACTCCGGGTAAGTTAGAGTCGACTCCGGAAAAGTATCTTGTCGACCCCAGAAAAGCCAGAGGTGACTCCAGAAATACCGTTTTGAAATGCCTCGAGCTAGAGCCGACTCCAAAAAAGTTAGAGTCGACTCCAATCCACCTAGAACGAAAAATCAAATTGCCAGATCAGCTCTAACGGTAATATTTCTATTTTACCTTATTTCTAACGGATATATTTTGATACAAGGTACACTCCAACGGATAGTTTTCTTTCAAAAATGGTGTAAAAGAAATCTATAAAAGGGAAGTCTATTATTCAAAAAAGTAGGAACGGAAAATCTGAAAAAACAAAGAGAGAAAATATGAGATAGACAAATCCCATTTCAAAAATCCAAGAGCTTGAATCTTGAAAGGAAAACCTTCTAGCTCAAATCCACTCCACTCCAAAAAGCTCAAGAGGAATCCAAAGCATTCAAAATCAAAGTCTTGGCGGATTTCCCATCTTGGAGAGAGGAGATTCATTTCTTGCTTTTCAACTCTTCTCAACTGTTTCAACTGTGAAGAATCGAAGCTGAGGCTAGATTCAATCCTGCAAGGAGAAGAAGAAAAGAAGAAAAGAAGAAAAGCTCAAAAGCCAACCTTTCTACAAATCAGGCTTTTCTAAACCTTGTTATTCTTAATTTGTGTATTTGCTCATTGAGGAGCTTTGTATTTCAAAAACAATACTTATTTTTGTTTGTACCTAGTTCAATCTTGGGGATTGAACTAGAGGAGGTAGTTTTACCTCGGTTCAAGCTTGATTAAGCTTGAGTTAGGGTTTTTGTGCTGGTGAGCCCTTGAAAACCAGCTGGGTTCGTTGTGCGCCCGGAAAAACAACAAGTTCGAGTTGTGAGCTTGTAAAATAACTCTGCTGTAATCTAGG
>UESW01004832.1:1000038-1090295 GCA_900491605.1 Calamus simplicifolius
CATGAGGATAGGAGTGGGGCACTGACAAGGATGCTAGGGAGAGATGTGACTGAGTTTGAAGAAATCTTTGCAAATCAGTTGAACCTAGAACTCAGATTATTGCATAATATCTGTGGTAGAATCTTATTTCCAAAAATAGGGAGATTCGAGTATGTCTCGGAGCGAGACGTTCTGTTGATGGACTGCATTATAACTGGAAGGCCAGTCAATTTAGCTGGCATGATGATTGGTTACATGGCAGAGGCAGCTACAAAGAAAAGATCAACACTGCCATACGGTATGATTCTGACACTAGTCTTTAGAAGCCAGGGTGTGCTCATTATGGAAAATGAACCTTTAAGAAAACTGAGACACACTGATTATTATAGCATTTCTACTATTCATAGAATGGGCTTCAAGAAAGTAAATGGTGTTTGGATAAAGGGAGGAAGAGAGGAAAGAGCAGAGAGAAAGGGCAGAGGAAACCAGAGTAGAAGACATCCCGGGACCATCCACTGAGGGACCTTATGTCCCAGATCCATCTATTGCGGGACCTTCTTCAGCTGGACCTTCGAGGCCGGACCCAGTTCTATACCCTCACCTCCACATCAGCCTATAATAAATTCTGGAAGATTCTCTGATGAGCAACTTGATCAGTTAAGAGGTTTGCTTGCTGAGTATGATAGCCAGAGATCTCAAGAAATTTCTAAGTTAAAAGAAGACTTTAATCTGCTGAAAGAAGAACTAAATTCGAGACTGGACATGCTATCCTTTACCTTAGGCAGTTCTGTTGAATCCTTTGGTGCTGAGCTTCACAAGATCTTCGAAAGGATGGAAGGCATTGCCGATGGATCAGGATCGTATGTTCATGCAACGGGTCAATTGAAGAAGGATATTGACCTTGCAGTCTCTCAAATCGAAGCTTGCCTTGAAAACTTTAAGAAATCACAAAAGGATGATGTAATGGAGATAATAGGTCATCTGAAGAAAATTGTATTCAAACACATTTGACCTTGATTTTGAGTTTGATAGTTTGTACTTAGGAAGTTTTTGAATATCTAATGTATTTCTTTTGAAATGTAAATGAATCAACTAATGTAATGGTTCTTGCTTATGAAATACAATTTCACTTTTCAAATATTGATTGCTTGGATCCCTATGCTTTATTGAGTCTACAATTCTTATATAACTTTCTTTATCTAATGCTCTCCTTATTTCTGATAACAAAAAAGGGGGAGAGATGGTTGAGATGGTTGAATATGCAAAGGTTTAATAAAAGAAGGTTGTATGCAAAGAAAGATTGAATATGAATATTGAATATGCAAAGACTTGAAAATTTTAATGAAGGGAGAAATGGTTATATATGCATAAAGAAAGAAAGAAAGGGGAGAATTAATTGTTTATGCAAAATGACTTGAAATGTTAATCTGTTAAAATTTGATGCTTATATACAGGGGGAGCTTAACAAAAAGCTCATTTGCAATTTTATGCACATTAAGATTAAATATTCATAATTGATGGATTATATTGAACTCATGCACAATTTTAAAGTTTACGTTGAACATTGGCATCAAAACCTAAATTTCAAATGTTTAAAGTTCAAATGACTATAATCCTTAGTTTGATTGAATTTTTGAATGCATATACTCAAAGTTTTTGTTATCATCAAAAAGGGGGAGATTGTTGACCCAATTGATGATTTTGATGATTAACAAAACTATCTGAGTATAACTCTTGAAGGCTCTGATGATTTTGATTTAGTGTTTCAGATTATAAGACTATTGAATGATCAAAATCAGGAGTTACATAGTGTTCTGGATCGAATCTAATGTCTAGGTAAGAATTGCAGACATTAGAGTCGACTCCGAGAATCACAGAGCCGACTCCGGAACTGGCACGGACTTTAGAGTCGACTCCGAGACTGTTAGAGTCGACTCTCACAGAAGAAGCAGAAAGTCGATTTTTCTGGCCCCGACCTAGAGTCGACTCCGGGTAAGTTAGAGTCGACTCCGGAAAAGTTCTTGTCGACCCCAGAAAAGCCAGAGACGACTCCAGAAATACCGTTTTGAAATGCCTCGAGCTAGAGCCGACTCCAAAAAAGTTAGAGTCGACTCCAACCCACCTGGAACGAAAAATCAAGTTGCCAGATCAGCTCTAACGGTAATATTTCTATTTTACCTTATTTCTAACGGATATATTTTGATACAAGGTACACTCCAACGGATAGTTTTCTTCCAAAAACGGTGTAAAAGAAATCTATAAAAGGGAAGTCTATTGTTCAAAAAAGTAGGAACGAAAAATCTGAAAAAACAAAGAGAGAAAATCTGAGATAGACAAATCCCATTTCAAAAATCCGAGAGCTTGAATCTTGAAAGGAAAACCTTCTAGCTCAAATCCACTCCACTCCAAAAAGCTCAAGAGGAATCCAAAGCGTTCAAAATCAAAGTCTTGGCGGATTTCCCATCTTGGAGAGAGGAGATTCATTTCTTGCTTTTCAACTCTTCTCAACTGTTTCAACTGTGAAGAATCGGAGCTGAGGCTTGATTCAATCCTGCAAGGAGAAGAAGAAAAGAAGAAAGAAGAAAAGCTCAAAAGCCAACCTATCTACAAATCAGGCTTTTCTAAACCTTGTTATTCTTAATTTGTATATTTGCTCATTGAGGAGCTTTGTATTTCAAAAACAATACTTATTTTGTTTGTGCCTAGTTCAATCTTGGGGATTGAACTAGAGGAGGTAGTTTTACCTCGGTTCAAGCTTGGTTAAGCTTGAGTTAGGGTTTTTGTGCTGGTGAGCCCTTGAAAACCAGCTGGGTTCGTTGTGCGCCCGGAAAAACAACAAGTTCGAGTTGTGAGCTTGTAAAACAACTCTGCTGTAATCTAGGGTGATTATAGTGTGGACCCAAGTGAATCTTGGGAGTGGACGTAGGTGTTGGATACACCGAACCACTATAAAATCTTTTGTGTTTGCCGTGTTCATTGTCTCTTTCTCTATCTCTATCTTATTCACTGCACTTTATAGTTACCTTGCATTTGCCATCATAAATCACAAGCAAAGTATTTAAAAAAAAAAAAGGGCTAATTTTTTAAAGAACCCAATTCACCCCCCCCCCCCCTCTTGGGTTGCCATCTGGGCCAACAGCTTGGCCAACCCATATGCATCTAAGAGTAGGTTCAAAACCAATTGTTTCCCCAAATAATTCTTAGTGTTTAGTTTTGCCCCATGTTCCTCTTCAACAGGCATGGAGTGCCTTCACTGAAAGTTCTGGTTAGGCCCAACCATTAAATGATATAATCAGTGTAACCTATCAATAGACAACCAAGCCCGAGTGAAGCTCGGCCCACCTGATTGTCTATTTAATAGTTACGCTGACTTATCATATAATGAATGATAATTTCGATGGTTGACAAGCACCAGGCATGAAGTGCCTCCAATGATTATCAAGACATCGGAATCATTATCACCCACCTTAATGGGAGGCTATGATCTAGTTATCATATAACTATTTCATTTTAAGGACCTAATAATTTTAGAGGATTTAATAATCTGAAGACAAATTAACTAATCAAGTTCTCCTACTGAACCTATAAAATCGGTAGAATGAAATAAGATTAAGTCTGGTTAATTGGCACCTAAATCAGTCAGACTGATTTTCTTACAGGCATGGATCAACCAGAATCAAGTAAATGATCAGAATCATAAATGGTTTGCCATATTGACCAGGTAAGTAAGATCGATGGAAGGATATGCCATTAACTCGTTAAAGACGCATCAATACGAGTTGCTCCCAATTAAAAACCATTCGATCATTGATCCTAAAGCAACTTGCCAACTCACCTTGACATCACATGGTTAACCAATTTTGATTTGACCATCTAAGAGATTCATGCTCAACCACGAAGCCTAATCTACTTCCATTTGGTTTAATCAAAGAGAAGGACAGGATCAACTAAAACTATTGTTTGATTTAGAGCATTCTTAACATAATCTAATTAATTTAGATTTGATTAAATACTCTTTTAGTCTAGTTGATTTAAACCTTAGGGTCTAACCCTTTATGGACCCGATTTAGCTAACCCAAAAGATTAAATATATTTCATGTTTACATGTCATATATTTCAATCAAGCATCACTTGCATTATGTTTCTACTCATAATTCCTATATTTAAATCATATCTAAAAAGATTATGAATTAATATTTGACATTCAAATAAAACTCTCATAAATATTTGTATGTTTCATAACATAGATTACAAGCCATCATATCTCATATCTATTTTTTTATACTAAACATGCAAATATAATGCTTTTATACAACATCAATATGTATCAAATATAAAACATATTTTGAGAGTGTGTGTAATCTGTATTTTGAAGCCAAAGATCAATTTAAATTATCTTTTGACTAAACATCAAGAACTATAACGTCACAGCAATATGTCACAGAATACCTTGTTGAATGGGTAATTTGGATTTTTAATCCATCTGTGACCGAATAGACCTGTGATCCATTTTAGCTTTGATTACACAATTAATGAGAGCATTAATCTTACATGCAATAAATTAGATCAATGACGAAACCATGGCTTTGATACCATTTGTTGGGAGAAATAAACTCCGAGGCATGCATATTTTAAAATTTTATAACTATTATCAATGCGGAAACTAAAAGATTACATATTAATCTATCTAATATGCATCAAGATCATATCTTTGCCTTATATATAGGATCGCTTGATCTAAAATATGCATATAAATAAAATCATCAAGATCATATCTTGATCCTCAAGGTAAGAAGTCGTACTTCTTGCCTTGCCTTAAGATCTAGGGATCATATCACTTACCTTAAGGGCATTTGGTAAATCCTTTTATGCTCTGCAGCCGTTCAATCGCCCGGCCTCTAGTATTGTCCATGCGAAGCCCCGAATGATCGGATTTTCGGGAGTACTAGCTCACGGAAAAATAACTTTGCTGATCTTGAATCCTTCCACTTGAATCTTCCTCCAAGATCCACCACGCTTCCGCTAATACCAGAATCACCAGGATTTTCTATTCTAACCTTTTAGAATTTTAATCCGTGACATATCGTGTGTTGTTGCTCGATGTAATCTGGTGAGGGATGTCCTCTATTTATAGTCTCATTTTAGCCAGCCCATTGAATTTTAACATTTAGAATTCCATCATTCGATAAAAAGCAAAGAGACGCCCAACCAAAGAGGCACAGTGTTGGTTAATTCCGACGTTCGGTAAAAACCAAAGAGTCACAATGTTTGGCTAATTATGAAAACCAAAGAGTAATTCAAAGAGGTACATGAATTCTAACACTTAGAATTACAATGGGAGAAGATTAATGCCAGGCATTAAATTCTATATGAGAATTTAATCTCTTATGAGATGAGATTTCATCCATCTCATCATGTAAGATCCTTATGCGAGAGGTTTGGGTTCAGGTGATGGTTTAATCTAATCTGAATTTATTGGACTGAACCCACATAGATCATGGTCCTAGCCCAAATCAAATTTGGCTAGTCCTGAATCTATTTAAATCCAAATCAAGTCTAATTTCAAATCAATATTTGAAATTGACTAGTCCTTCTAATAGACTTAAACCAAATTGAATCTTATTCACTTGTACTTAACTCAATTGAGATAATTCAATCAATCAAATTGATTAATTAAATCATATACGATTCTCAATCGTTGATCAGCAAATAGATCATTTTAGGAAACTTCTATGCGTGTGACTCTCAAGGTACGAGCCTAAGCCGGTAGCATAGAAACAACTTTCTATACTAATCGATGTGCCCATCTAGCAATGGAACCCGACGTCCGGATAGGTCGAAGAGTTGCGGAGCAAACTTCAAGAACCCTAAGAAATAGTTACCGTATAATTCATCCTCTTGACCACAAATGCTAAAGATGGCTTAAGAGCCTGTCAACTCTAAACAACAGATCCATAAAGTGATTTCAATTTTAGTGATCATGTGACTTTCACATGAAGTGCCTTAGCCAAGGTCTTGCTAAATTAAAATGCAAGCATTTCTCCTTTTAACGGGATAGGTCAAATTTTATCTTGATTCACAACTGACTACCACAAGTACTTAACTGCACCCAATAACCTTTCGTAGCTGGATTAGAAATCTAGGTGGTCCGGCACCTAAGTACAATGAGTTGCTTGTAAGCCACTGGTATGATCTTCAGGTCTGAAGGATACTTATACCTATATCTTCTTGGATTAACTCTTGATAGTAGAGTATCTGAAAATGAGTCACGTTCGGTGAAATATACTCCTACACTTTCACCTATATGTCATACCAGTGTCTCTACACTCCTTGGTTAAGAGGACAACCAACAAATATGATATACAACGTCCTATAATTGATAGTACTATGGCCCTGTCATAGTATATCATTTGGTCGCGAATTCTTTTAAGGACCTTTAAAGATAAATCCTCCTTTATCATGAAGGAAGATCCTGAGGGCTTCATTACCATTAGGAGTTTTAAGAAGATGTTCTTGTAATGAATAAACTGCCAAATAACTTTTATTAATATATTAATTTATATACAATTTACATTAGCACAATCATCAAATGATTGGCTTTGGGATACAATTCCTAACAGAAAGAAATATGGTCTTGTGATAGTAGATGATTATTCTAGATTCACTTGAGTATTGTTTTTGGCTCACAAGGATGAGACTTTCTTGATATTTTTGAAATTCTTTAAGAAAGTCACTAATGAGAAAAATAACACCATAGTGTCTCTTAGAAGTGATCATGGCACATAATTTAAAAATTATTATTTAAAAATTTCTGCATGGAATATGACATTCATCATAATTTTTCTGTACCTAGAACATCACAACAAAACGGAGTCGTAGAAAGAAAGAATAGAACACTAGAAGACATGGCCCGTACCACGCTATGTGAAAGCCAACTCCCGAAGTACTTATGGGCGGAAGCTATAAACACGACATGTTACATCTTAAATAGAGCTTTAATTAGGCTAATCCTTAAGAAAACACCTTATGAACTATGACATGATAGAAAACCAAATATTAGTTATTTTCATACATTTGGTTGTAAATGTTTCATTCATAATAATGGTAAAGATAAACTTGAAAAATTTGATGCAAAATCTGATGAAGGCATATTCTTAGGATATTCAACAACTAATAAAGCCTATAGAGTATTTAACAAAAGGAACTTAATTATAGAAGAATCTATTCATGTAGTTTTTTATGAATCTTTAGCATCAAGTTCTAAAAAGATTGATGATGAGGAAGATACAATATGCTAGATAGATATATTAAAAAATTAAATATAGATGTATCTTCAGACCATGAACAAGAAGCTAAAGATGATGATTGTCCTAGAGTTGATGTTATTGATACTAATCATAATGAGGTAGATCTTCTTAGAGATTGGAGATATACCTATGGTCATCCAAAGGAATTGATTATAGGTGATCCATCTCAAGGAGTAAGAACTAGATCATTTATGAAAAATATCAATAATCATCTTGTATTTGTATCTCAAATAGAACCTAAAACTATTGAAGAAGCTAAAAAAGATAGTAATTGGATGTTAGCGATGCAAGAGAAATTAAATCAATTTACTAGGAATAATGTATGGTCCTTAGTTGATAGACCTAAAGGTCACTCGGTTACAGGATCTAAATGGATATTTATAAATAAATTAGATAAAAATGGCATAGTAATTAGAAATAAAGCTAGATTAGTTACAAAAGGATATAATCAAGAAGAATGAATTGATTTTGATGAAACTTTTGCACCGTAGCTAGATTAGAAGCAATTAGACTATTACTTACATTTGCATGTCATATGAACATTAATTTATTTCAAATGGATGTTAAAAGTGCATTTTTAAATGGATTTATAAATGAGGAAGTTTTTGTAGAACAACCATCAGGTTTTGAAGATCATGAATTTTTAAATCATGTTTTTAAATTACACAAAGTACTATATGGTTTAAAACAGGCATCTAGAGCTTGGTATGATAGGTTAAGCAAATTTCTAATTAAAAATAATTTTTCTAGAGAAAATGTAGATAAAACCTTATTTTTGAAAAGAAAAGATAAAGACTTATTGTAGTACAAATATATGTAGATGATATTGTATTTGGTGCTACTAACAATCTTTTGTGTCAAGAATTTGCTAAGTTAGTACAGGGTGAATTCAAGATGAGCATGATGGGAGAACTCAATTTCTTCTTAGGACTTCAAATCAAACAAAGCAAATAGGGAATTTTCATCAACCAAACAAAGTATACAAAGAAAATTCTCAAGAAGTTTGGAATAGAATCAATCAAACCCCTTAGAACACCTATGAGTCCTTCATGCAAATTGGATAAAGATGAAGACGGTAAGAAAGTTGATCAAAAGCATTATAGAGGTATAATCGGATTTCTACTTTACTTAACTGCAAGTAGACCTGATATCATGTTTGTTGTTTGTCTATGTGCTAGATTTTAATCTGAACATAAAGAATCTCATTTAATTGCTGTAAAAAGAATACTAAGATATCTGAGTGGAACTAAAAATACAGGATTATGGTATTCTAGAGACTCAACATTAAATTTGATTGCTTATTCTGATTCTGATTATGCTGGTTGTAAATTAGATAGAAAAAGTACAAGTGGTGCATGTCAATTTTTAGGAAGTAACTTAATCTCTTGGTTTAGCAAAAAGCAAAATTCAGTTGCATTATCTACTGCTGAAGCTAAATATGTTGCAGCTGGAAGTTGCTGTGCTCAAATCCTTTGGATTAAGCGACAACTTGAAGATTATGGCATAACACTTGATAAAACTCCTATTAGATGTGATAACACGAGTGCAATAAACTTAACTAAAAATCCTAAACAACATTCAAGAACTAAACATATTGAAATTAGATATCACTTTATTAGAGAACATGTAGCTAATGGTGATATTGTCTTGATTATGTTTGTACTGATGAACAACTAACTGACATATTCACAAAAAGTGAAGAAAGATTTTGTTATCTTAGAGGAGAATTAGGGATTTGTGATCCATTGGAGTGATTTTGATACACCTAAGAAATGATTATCTATAATTCAATCAATTTCTTAAAATTTCTTTCATGATTTTAAGGATAATTCATCTATATATTTGAATCATTTGATTCACCAAATTCCAGAGGATTTTATCCATTTTTTGATCTCAATCCGGACATGTTTCAGATCCTTTGAAACTCTCTTATTTTTTTCTGAAACTGTCTTGGAGCCGACTCCTCTGGTATCGGAGTCGACTCCTCTGGTATCGGAGTCGACTCCAGTTTTGTCTAAGACTTTGGAGCCAACACCTGCTTTTTTCGAGTTGACTCCACTTCGGGCGCTGACTGTGTTAGTGACCTAGAGCCGACACCTTGCTTTGCAAGAGTCGACTCCAAGTGGTCCCAAATTGACTTATCTAGGGCAGAGCCGACTCCTCTTTCATTCCAATCGACTCCTAACTCTTCTAAACTCTCCCAAACTTTTTCCAAAACCCTAAATCTCTCAAATTAACCACTCCTTAGCTCTCAATGGCACCCAAACGTAGGGGATCCATGTTCGGTGGAGTGGTGACGACCAGGAAACGGACAGTGAGGCATCCGGTGAGGCAGCCTTCACCGAGCTCTTCATCCTCTTCCTCATCATCCACACCGAGCGCTGCTCGAAGCCCCTCCTCACCTCAAATCGATACCTTAGCTGGGCGAGTAATCACAATGGGCAAAAAGGTAGACTTTCATTTCTTTAAGGAAGAAGGTTTCACTATTGGGCGGCAGTTAAAAGAACTAGGTTGGGATAAGGTGTGTTCCCTTGATTTACCCACTTATCCGGCCTTAGTCAAGGAATTTTATTTCAATCTGTCCAGAGGAGATGAAGGAATAGTTAGTTCTGTAAGAGGAAAAAGGATTCATATAACCTCGAAAATTCTAGAAATTTTTTTAGGGATTCCTGTTACTAGGCTTGCTGGAAGCATTCATAGTGAAAGGTCAAATACCTTATCAAGGATTCTAGGAAGAGAAGTCACTGAGTTTGAAGAAATTAGGGCAAACCAATTGCCTCTTGAATTAAGATTACTTCATAATATCTGTGGTCGGATTTTATTTCCCAAGACCGGGAGGTTTGAGTATGTCTCAGAGCGAGACATTGTTATAATGAACAGTGTTTTGACTGGACAACAAATTAATCTGGCTAGTATGATGGTTTGGTATATGGCTGAAGCCGGGAATAAGAAAAGATCCACTTTACCCTATGGTATGATATTGACTTTAGTATTCCAAAGCTAGGGTGTTGTTATTTCTGAAAATGAACCCAAAAAGAATTTAAGGCACACAGATTACGATAGTTTAGCAACTGTTCATCGGATGGGCTTTGTGAAGAAGGATGGTCAGTGGAAGAGGAAAGGTCATTCTGAAGACAGAGTAGCTAAGACTTCTGAGCCTGGGCTTTCTGAGGCAAGACCATCAGTGAGGCACAGCTCACCTGGCCCCAGTCATTATGTACCTCCTGCTCCGCCTGCTCCTTCCTCTTCAGTTCAGTTATCTGCTGGTTTTTCTACTATCCGATTAGAGCAACTTAAAGAATTATTTAGTACTCATAAAGAAGAGATGAAGACTGAGATAGACAACAGTCTAATGAGCTTGAGAGAATTATTTTATTCCTTGGATGAAAGGGTGAGCAAGATTTAGTCCACTCTTGGATCTTCTTCAGAATCTTTAAAGAATGATCTCATGCACATATTTGAGGAACTTAAAGAATTTGAAGGAGATTCCAAGACTTATTCAAGATGCAATGCAGAACTTCAAGAAAAAATCACAGTGGCATCTGCATTCTTTGATAGAAGGTTAAATGAGTTTATTAGAGTTCAAAGGGATGGAATCAGACAACTCTTAGAAGAACTCAAGAACCGTTTTAGAATTTGATGTTTCTACCTTTTGTTGTTAGAAGTTTAGTTTGAATTTCTTTTGATGTAATGAAGCTTTTCTTTTGATGTAATTAGATTTCGAAGTTTAGAATTTTGATGTAATGAAAGCAACATTTTGATATAGTTAAAAATATTTATGATGTAATGTTTTTGATACTCTAATGAATATCATATTTGCTATCCTGGAACTTTGATATAGAATGACTTGAATTGAGTTTTGATTCACTTATGTTTAATGCATTGATCTATACTACTTGTAACTTCTTAACCTTTTTGTTGATTACAAAAAAGGGGGAGAAGTAAATGATATTTGTATATGCATAAAAGTTACAATTAAATGTACAAAGGGGAAAGAAGATAATTATATATATATATATATATATATATATATATATACACACATTGAATGAATTTCATTAAGAAATTGATGTCAAGAAGTTTCAATGAAATAAGTTCAATTGATATCAAATATTAAATGAAATGAGCTTAATTTGATATGCATGGAGTTTAAATGATAAGGAAAGAAGATGTTAAGTATTATAGGGGGAGCTACCTCATTTAGGGGGAGCTTAACTATGAGAACTTATCTTCTTTAAAAATTTCATTAATTAATCATGCATATACTCAATATTTTTGTCATCATCAAAAAGGGGGAGATTGTTGATCCAATTATTGATTTTGATGATTAACAAAAGCCATGAGTATATTCATCATGTTTCTAATATATTTGATAAGTGTTTCATGCATTAAGGTTGATCAATTAATAAAGAAATAAGATTTGAATCAAATTTGAAAGAAAATTATTTAAGTTCAGAACTTAGAGTCGACACCTCAACAGTCTGAAGCTGACCCCCAGGGCGTATCAGAACATTTCTAAGTTTTTGGCACGGTCCAGAGTTGACACCTAGAGTTTCAGAGCCGACTTCAACCTGAGATACAGAGAAGTGGTTTCTGCGTCAGCTTTCGGAGCCGACACCTAGAGTTCGGGAGCCGACACCTGAAAGTTACAGAGCCGATACCTGAGTTTCTGGAACCGACTCTAACCTGAGTACAGAGAGCATATTTTTTAGACATTGTTAGAGTCGACACCTTTGAATTCTGGAGCCGACTCCCGAATGCGTCGAGTCAACACTTAACTTTTTCGGAGCCGACTCCTCAACGAACTTCTTATTGCTAGTTTTGGACACCCCGACTTGGAGCCGACACATGAAAAGTTGGAGCCGACTCCAACCTGTCAGGAATGGATTTTTCAAATGTCAAAATGGACTCTAACAGTAATATTTTTTTAGCTAATCTCTAACGGATAGTTTTCTTTGTGTGTAGAAGCAATCCGATTGCTCTGTAACGACTATTTTTCTTACCTAAACTTGGATTAAGAGATCTATAAAAAGGGGGAACCGTCCGTTTGAAAATGTAGAATAGAAAAATCAAAAAATCCTGTGAAAGAAAGAGAGAAAAATCAAAGAGAAAAGACTCAGAGCTCACATCAACCAATCCTAGAGAGTCCAAAGAGAAATCCAAAGCATTCAAAGCTCAAAATCGAAGGATTTCCCAAGTGAAAAGGAAGAAAGCAAAAGCCCTATTTTTCCAACTTTTCAACTGTGATTTTTTGTGAGGAATTTGAGCCGAGGCCTCATTCAATCATTCAAGGGAGAAGAGGAAAAGAAGAAAAGCAAACATCCAAATCGCTTCAAACATGCTTTTCTTATCTTTGTTAATTTAAATTGCATATTTTCTCATTTAAGGAGTTGTCTTGTATTGTAAACTTTATTTTCAAATTATTGTTTACTAATTCAATTAGGGGATTGAATTAGTGGAGGTGGTATACCTTGGGACAAGCTAAGGATATCTTGTGGTTGGGTTTTGTGCTGGTGAGCCCGAAAAAACCAGCTGGGTTCGTTGTGACCTCGGAAAGATAACAAGTTTGGATTGTGAGCTTGTAAAACAATTCGGTTGTAATCAAGTGGATTATAGTGTGGACCCAAGTGCTGCTTGGGAGTGGACATAGGTGTTGGATACACCGAACCACTATAAAATCTGTGTTTGTCGTGCTTTGTCTTTCTCTCTCTCAATCTCATTTGTGCTTAGCTTCAATTAATTTAGTCCATTTGAGCATCTTTATATCAATCAAATATTTTCAAAGTGTTAAATTTTTTAAAGAACCCAATTCACCCCCCCTCTTGGGTTGCCATCTGGGCCAACAGTTGCTGAGGGATGGCTCGAGCGGCTCAAGTAAGAAGAGGGGCGAGAAGCGATCTTGTCCAGTTCTACCAACTTCCTTGAAGAAGAAGGCCAAACTTGGGCAGAAGTCCTCTTCTCCGGCCTTTTTCAAGCCTCGTTCAGCCTTGCCAATCCTTCCACGGGAAGGAGCGAGGCTTGGGTTTCTGAGTCCTTTAAAAGAGGGTGCCGAGGAAGACTTCGGTCCAAGCCCTGCCAAGACCTCAGAGCCAAGGAAGAAGGCATCGAGAAATGGAGCAGAAGAAATAATGGCTCAGGAGGAGCCAGAATTAAGTCGCTTGCCTGAGTCGGTGGATGACTACTTTCAAGTAACCGAGTTTCACTACCTGATGGCCACCGATTTAGACCGCACTGCTGAGTGCGATATGCTGACCCTTGAGGAATGATAAAAAATAAAGGAGATGCTTTTTGAAGACTGAGCGGCTGCTCCCATGGCGAGCGACTCTTGCGTCATCCCCCCCGTAGTAGAATCCCTCCTTTAGGAGTAAGGGGAAGATGAGAGGGTGCATCAAGCCAAGAAGGGCCCTCATCAGAAAGGGTCAATGAATTGAGGCCCTCGGATGCATGAGTCGGCGATGAAGAGGAGCTAGGTCGGATTAGCCCTCTCCTTCATCCCTCTGCCCATGCAACCGAAGGGTTACGGTCTCAACTTGATGCTCTTTTCTCCATCCTTCGCTTGGAGGATGGTACTTTCACAGTCGAAGATGCGGACTACGACCATCAAAAGGTCAACTTTCAGTTCGAGGGATTTAAGATCCCAGGAGATCTGGAAGATTATGCATATGTCGATAGCGGTTTTCTTATGAGGGATATGAATACCTTCTGCCTTCGGATAAGTGTTTTCTTTTTCTTATCCTTTTGATATATCGTGCTACTTTGGACTTACTCATTTCGCTTTGCTGCAGGCGGCTCTCCTCCAACGGATGTTATATCGGCGCCTGAACTCTGCAATAGAAAGCCATAACCGAACCTTATGCAAAGTTGAGATGCTTTGGAATAAACTAAGTTTGGCTGGCTGACATTTAGAAGAGCTGGCAAAAGCCTGAGCCGAGCTTGAAGAAGTTCAAAAGTCGACTGAGGAAGCCCAGTCGAAAGTATCAAGACTTTAGGCTAAGGTTGCCAAGCTTGAAGGGGCTTGAAAGTTGGCTAGTGAAGCCCGATCAGAGTTGTCAAAGTTCCAAGCCAAGGCCACAAAGGAAATAAATACCTTAAATAAGAAACTTGCTAACAAAAGTTGCAAGTTCAAATCTTGTCAAAACAGGTTGCAAATCTTATGGATGAGCTTGCGCAAACCCAACGTAATGCCGAAGAGGATCGAGCGAAGCTTGAGCACGCTTGGGAGAAGCTGAGCCGATATAAGGAGAAGAAGAAAGCCCAAGGACGAGTGGAGAAAGCAAAAGCAGAGATTGCTCGGTAGGCTAAGGAAGTATGTGCTTTATCAATTCCTTTGTATCAATTGATTTCTGCCTTTCTTCTAATGAGGTTAATTTGGCCGGCCCTGCTTTCCAGGCGAGAAAGAATGAGGCCAGTGTAGTGGAAAAAATAAAGGCTCTAAGGAGTTAGCTTCAAGCCCTCAGGAATACTTTGAGCTTCAAAGCCAAGTGACCAAAGCTGACAACCAAGCTGCTCTGGCAGTTGAAAAATATAAGAGCTCGGCCAAGTTCACTAAGGAGCAACTTTTGTTCTCCAGAAATGCATACAGGCTCGGAGCGGACGAGGCACGACAGATGATCATCCGGAATATTTGGACCTTGACCTCTCATTCCTAGAGGGTGAGGATTACTGCGTTCCTACATTGGTGGTTGACTCTTCGGTCGCTGCTCATTCATCTATTGAATCTAAGCTTGATGATGAGGGTGCTCTGGAGATCGATTTTGAAGTAGCTTCAGAGGTGGATCTAGCTGTAGTTCCATCATCAGTTGCCAAAGAGGTTAAGAGTCTCTCGCTAGTCATCAAGGAGGCTGAGGTCCTTTCGTTGGTTGCCGAGGAAGGGGTTCCATTGAGCCAACCTATTTCAGTCCCTCGCCCTTCGGAAGCTTCCACTGAACAAGGAGAGCCATAGAGTTTTTCCTTCTTGTAATAGAAAGATTTTCAACTTCTTCACGCCTTGGGCGCTTATATGACAATTCCCTTGCAATTTGAAGTTTCATTAATAGAATTTCACTATCTTTCCATTGCTTTGTATTCTTTACGGCCTGAGTAGTATGGTTTTGGCTATTTTCTTAATACATTTTGCTATTGAAGGACTTAGTAGCCTAGTGTCTCATGAATAGCTTAGGAGAACCTCGATCGAAAGATCAGAAGATTGACTTAGAAACATCTCAACCTATTTGGAAAGACGGTAGGATACACTCGGTCTTGCCAAGGTTGGAGAATATTTTTATTTAGACCAGCCAAGGTACGAAGATAGTCACTCGGCTACGCCGACATTCAAAAAATATAGATACTTAGACATGTCGAGGTATGGAACCCGAATTGAGTTTTACTGCTTTGTTCATGCCAGTTGATCCATGTGGATAATTTCTTTTCTTCATGTCACGTGCCTCCCCCCACCATCCTTAGCTCACCGCCTTTATTTATGCATGGGGAACAAGGCCCAGGTGATTTGACTCCAATCAACGAAGGCTGAGATCGAAGGGGAGCACTATTTTTGATACGGTGCACCATTATTGCAGCTCATTATGCGAGGAAGGTCTCCTTGTATTCTCGACTGAGAGCGCCCAATTGGGCAGCACGCGGCCGAGTTAGAAATCAGGGCATGTGGGCCAATGCGCCTTGATCCTCTAGAGTCCTTAGTAATGCCTTCTGTTCTCCCATTCGATGGCTTTAAAAGGGAAGGAGCCAGGCCATCTATGGCCACATTCTTCCAAATCTTTGGCGCTTTGCCTTTTTATCTCTTTGCTTTCCTTTTGAATCGATCATGACTCGTTAAGGAGACAAGCTTGAAGTGTTCTGCCTTTCAGCACGCTCAGGAGTTAAAGCTCAGAGTCTTCTTTTATGAAGAATGCCTGGATGTTGGCATTCGCCCTTTATTTGGCCCTCGAGGGGACAATGGGATTTAGTGTCATCTTCTTCTCCTGGAGGTGGTGTCATCGAACAGTTGGCACCATATCGTGATCTTCAGCTTTACACACAAATTTATGGGAATGCCAATAGCTATACTTTTGCCCAAGGATACTCTCTCCCTCAATCGATGCTCTCTCCCTCGATCGAGGGAGAGACTAATTGCGTGGAATCCAATCAGGATTCGCTCATGTCCACACTGGAGATCGAATATCCCGTAGTCTTTTTCAAAGTCCAGCTCATGTTCCGAGGCTCATATAAGGGAGCCAAGCAGACCGTGCAGGAAATGCTGAAGAGCGGTTCTGCATGGTTCTACCAAGCTGAAAGAAGAGAAGTCAGCGAGAAAGCAGCTAAAGGATGGGAAGCTTAAAGTAGGCACAATATTGTCCATAGTTGGCCAGACTCCAGACTTTGATGGTGCAGCCATTTCGTCGTAATTGGAAGGCAATCCTCTAAAAAGAGGATGCTCCGAAGGATGAATCCTTTGGCTAGAGTATTAATTACATAGGCCTTCTTGCCCCTTTGTATTTGAGGCAATTGAAGGGTGTTGGAAAAAAAAAGAGAGTACCTATGTACTGAGAGTTTTGATGAATAAAAATATTCTTTTATTTTTCCAATTCGTCATGCAAATTGTGTTTTTCTTTTGTCGAATAATTTTTTCTCTATCGCTTTGTCCCTTAAGTCCCGCTAAAGACCATCTAGGAGTGTCCTAGCTTTGTCGGGATCTAGAGTTATGACAAAATAGGGGCTTACCCCTTTTAGGATTCGCAGATATAGCAAAATGGTTTCTAACTCGGTCCTGCTGAGGTTCAGAAATGATTCGACCATGCCAAGGTATGGAGATAGTCACTCGGCCATGCCGAGGTTCAGAGAGCGTTTTTACTTGGTCTAGCCAAGATACCAAGAGTTTCGTTCGACCATGCCGATGTTTGAAGAGCATTTTTACTTGGCTCAGTCAAGGTACAGAGGGTTTAGCTTGGCCATGCCGATGTTCGGAGAGTGTTTTTACTTAGCCTTACCAAGGTATGAAGAACTCTGATCAGCCATGCCGAGGTTTGAAAAAAATTTTACTTGGCCTTGCCATGGTACGGAGAACTCTGATCGACCCTGTCGAGATTTGAAAGAATTTTTACTTGGTCCTGCCAAGGTACGAAGAACTTCAATCGGCCATGTTGAGGTAGGGGTGTAACTGAGTCGAGATAACTCGCGAGTAGCTTGAGATCAACTCGAAAAATACTCGAACTTGACTCGTTGCTTATCGAGTTGAGCTCGAGCTCAAGCTACTCGAGTAAATTGTCGAGCCGAGTTCGAGTATTAAAATACTCGGCTCGAAAAGCTCGCGAGCTTGATCGGGTTTACGCAACTTTTTTTAAAATATAAAAATTTGTCTGATTAGATTAGGTGATCAACAGTTCAGTGGGGCTTTAAGATGAAAGTAGAAAAAGTGGAAAACAAACCTTCGTTCATCTCCCCTCCAAAATCCTCTTTTGCTAACTTGCTCCTGCTACAATAACCCAGTCAAAACTCCCATAGAGTTATTAATTTATTCCATCTTTGACGAATCATTGATGAGATTACTATATTAACATTAATCCGTAAGAACATCTGAATCATCACGTATGGAGTAAAAAAGGGTCATGGCTGACGCCCAGTCGCCCACCGTCCCTTCGTTGCCTTCTCCCCAAAACCCATCTTTCCTCTGCGGCGTGAGTGCGTGACTCTCGTCCCTCCCTCCGTGTCCCCAAAACCCATCTTTCCTTCGCAGCGGGACTCTCGTGACCTCGTCCTTCCCTCCGTGTCCCCAAAACCCATCTTTCCTTCTCGACGTGACTCTCATCCCTATGAACAGCGAGAGGATAGAGCTCATCTCTAAGCGGTAATGGGTAAGCCCTATCTCTATTAAGCCCTATCTTCATAAAGATAATGATAATCTTTGCCTTATCTCTAACAGTGAGAACTCCTTTGAATTTTTAGTTAAAAAATATTTTATTTAATTTAAAAATTATTTTTTAAATTTTTATATAGAAATTCGAGCCGAGTCGAGTCGAGCTCGAGTACATCGAGTATTTTATCGAGCTCGAGCTCGAGCTCGAAATAAAAAACTCGATCGAGCTCGAGTCGAGTTTCGAGCTTCAAATTTTAGAGTCGAGTCGAGCTTGAGCTTGGCACTGTATCGACTCGACTCGGCTCGATTACACCCCTATGCTGAGGTTTGGAGGAATTTTTACTTGGCTCTGCCAAGGATGAAGAACTCCGATCAGCCATGTCGAAGTTCAAAGGAATTTTTACTTGGCCTTGCCAAAGTACAGAGAACACCGATCAGCCATGCTAATATTTGGAGGAATTTTTACTTAGCCCTACCAAGACAAAGAGAACTCCGCTCAGCCATGCCAATGTTCGGAGGAATGGACCCATAGGGTTGGCAATTGGGCTAGGCCTGCCTTTCATCAACATCGTGAAAAAGATGATTATTCAAAGAATAAATATTCAAATTAAAGTAAAGTTTATTACAACGAGCGAGGTGTCTCGGTTTAAGCATACTTCACTGGTAGTATACTGGAAGGTTATCTGAGTTTCAAATCCTAGGGATGGCTCTCTCGTCGAGATCTTGGACTCGGTAGGTGTTGGGTTTGATGACCTCTATGACTTAATAAGGACCTTTCTAGTTTGGGGCCAACTTTTCTTGCTCCATTGGTTTAGAAATCAATGCCTTGCGGAGTACCAGGTTGCTAGGAAGGAACAGTTTCCCCTTTACCCAAGAGGAGTGATAGCGAGCCATGCATTGTTGGTATGCAGCCATCCTAACTCGGGCCTTCTTTTTAATTTCTTCAATCAAGTCAAGGTTGGGTCATAGTTGCTCATCATTTAACTCTTTCGAGTAGCCTTTGACTCTGGGTAAGGGTAGGCCCACTTCAACCAGGATGACGGCTTCGATGCCAAAAGCCATCTTGAATGGAGTTTCATCGGTAGAAATCCTCTGCATCATTTGGTAGGCCCAAAGGACATGATGAAGCTTATCCATCCATCTATCGTATGCTCTATTGAGTCAGGCTTTTATCCCTTGTAGTAAGGTTCGGTTTGTTATATTTGCTTCACCATTTGTTTGTGGATACCCAACCGAGGTAAGCTGATGGCTGATACCATGGCCTTTACAAAATTTTTGAAACCTTGGGCTATTGAACTGTTGACCGTTGTCCATGATGATAGTGTGAGAAAGACCAAATCGGTAGATGATCGATCTCCACATGGAATCCCTGGCTTGAGCCTCGGTTATCTGGACGATTATCTCGGTGGTGGTGCCCTTTGACGATGAAGTGGGCTTGCAGGGTGAGCCGATCAGCTCTTGTTTGAGCTTTTTTTCTCTTTCTTCTTTGATTGCTCGATCCGAACCAACCTTTTGGATTCTTCTATCCTGGCGTATTTATCCACCAAGGTCATGATATCAAAGAGGCTTTTGAGATAGTTTACTTCCATAGCTAAATAGAAGTCTTCCTCCTTTGACACTCCGCTTGCTAAGATGAATATGTATGTGGGCCTTTGAATGTCAAAGCTAGATGGGGCTATGAATATTTCACCATATTCATTGATGATTATTCTAGATATGGATATGCATATCTGATGCAAAGAAAATCTGTGGCCTTTAAAAAGTTCAAAGAATTCCATGCTGAAGTAGAAAAATAACTCAGTAAATCAATCAAAACTCTTCGATCTGATTGAGGAGGAGAGTACTTGGATTATGAATTTCAGGACCACTTGATTGAGAATGGAATATTATCATAGCTCACGGTACCTGCGACACCACAGCAAAATGGTGTAGCTGAAAGAAGGAATCACACTTTGCTTGATATGATAAGATCAATGTTAAGCTATTCTTCTTTGCTTAACTCATTTTGGAGATATGCATTACAAATAGCTGTATACATTCTAAACTTAGTTCCATCTAAGTCAATCCCTAAGACTCCCTTAGAGTTATGGAATGGTCGCAAGCCTAGTTTGAGACGCATCCGCATATGGGGATGTCCAGCTCATGTGCTGAAGAGAAAGACTGAAAAATTGGAACCTCGTTCAGAAGTATGCATGTTTATTGGGTACCCTAATGGAACGAGAGGAGGACTGTTTTATAATGCTCAAGATAACAAGGTTTTTGTGTCGATAAATGCAATGTTTCTCGAGTACAATTATATGACAGAATTCAAACCTAGAAGTAAAATAGTTCTGGAAGAGTTGCTAGCTGATGAGATTAGCCCCACACCAATAAAAGTTGTTGAACGACAAAAGGTTGAGGCCACTACTCAAGATCAAATACCACTTCCATCACAACGTAATGGAAGGGAAATAAGATTACCCATCCGCTATGGTCAGGATGGAGAAGCACAAGTTGCAGTCACCGATGGCAGTGATGATGATCCATTGACATACAAGATGGCAATGGAGGATGTTGATCAAGAGAAATGGCAGGAAGCTATGAAACTCGAAATGGAATCAATGTATTCTAATACAGTCTGGAAGCTTGTAGATCTACCAGAAGGCGTAAAGCCTATTGGATGCAAATGGATCTATAAGAGAAAAAGAGGAGCCGATGGAAAAGTAGAGACTTTCAAGGCTAGGTTAGTGGCAAAGGGTTTTACCCAAAAGGAAGGAGTAGACTATGAGGATACTTTTTTGCCAGTAGCCATGCTAAAATCCATTTGGATACTCTTGTCCATTGCTGCTCATTATGATTACGAGATATGGCAAATGGATGTCAAGACGGCGTTTTTGAACGGCCATCTTGAAGAGACTATTCATATGTCCAACCAGAGGGTTTTGTGGTTAAAGGCCAAGAGCAGAAAGTCTGCAAATTGCAAAGGTCCATTTATGGGCTTAAGCAAGCTTCTAGATCTTGGAACATCAGATTTAATGAAGCCATAAAATGTTATAGTTTTGAACAAAATTTAGGTGAACCTTGTGTCTATAAGCAAAAGGAAGGAAATAAAGTGGTCTTTTTATTTCTTTATGTGGATAACATTTTACTCGTTGGGAATGATGTAGAATCTCTGTCCACAATAAAGAACTCGCTAGCCAGCCAATTCCAAATGAAGGATGTGGGAGAAGCAAGCTAAATTCTTGGCATCCAAATTATACGGGATCGCAAGAATAGGCTTTTGGTGTTGTCTCAAGCATCGTATATTGACAAGGTGCTTATCAGATTTGCGATGCAAAACTCTAAGAAAGATAATTTATCTACTCGATATAGAGTTCATCTTTCTAAAGAGCAGTGTCCTAAAACACCGCAAGAGGAGGAAGATATGAGACAGATTCCCTATACTTCGGCAGTTGGTAGTTTGATGTATGCAATGTTGTGTATAAGATCCGACATCTGCTTTGCAGTGGGAGTGGTTAGTCGATACCAGTCAAACCCAGGATTGGATCACTAGGTTGCAGTCAAGCATATTCTAAAATATCTGAGGCGTACGAGAAACTATATGCTGGTATATTCCAGTAGGGATTGATTCTTATTGGATATACAGAGAGATTATCAGAAGAGGAGACGTTTCAGTTGAGAAGATCACATCTGCGATCAATATAGCTGATCCGTTTACTAAGACATTACCGGCTCGAGGTTTTGAGCTACATCTTGATGGGATAGGACTTAGAGACATGTCGCATTTGCTTTAGGGCAAGTGGAAGATTGTTGGGATATGTATCCATAAACAAATGACATTTATTTTTTTGCTGAATATTTGAGAATTTTTTTAATATTATATTTGCATGCATGTTATGATGCTTTATAAATATCAAAAATCCTTGAATTATTTAAATGTGACTTTAAATATTGTATATAAGTAGTATATACAGAGGATAATATTTAAAGTAAAATAATCTAAAATTATTCATAATTATAAATTAAAGTTGCAATTGGGGTCTTTAATTTAAAATTACTAGTGCGGTTCATTACATTCTGAATGAAAGCACTTTATATAATTTGATTATATAGGACTGGAACACGATTAATTATAAATCTTTAATAAATTTCATTGTTAAAATTGAGAATTCAAAATTAATCAATGATGGTCATATGAATCGATTTTAATTCTGAGTAATTAATAGACTCCTATTTATTGTATTATATTTTTTGACTTACCGGATAATGACACAAAAATATAGTATCAAATTCTTGGTATATTGGAAATATAATAACATAAGTAGCCGGAAATATTAATATACAAGATGAAATCCATTCATGATGGTTCCCATAAGTATTGATTCGGGACTTGAATAATAAGAGCGCTCAATTATGATTGGATCATAAATATATTATTCATTATAGAATCAATGGTACTTATGGATAAAGATATGATTAAGTGGTTAACAAAAATGCCTAGCTTTAATCATGAACCGTTTATGGAGGATTGATTTATATGTAGTGACTATATTCAAATTCTTTTGAATATAATTAATTTTATAATTTTAAGAGTGCAGTTTCAAATTTTTAGTGAAGTAATTTGAAATTAATAATTTGATATTTTAATTAAGGTGTTAATTGAATGTCAAAATTATTGGAGCTTAGAATATAATGTCCATAGTTCCTCTGGACGGCTTCATTAAATTATATGAACTTTATGATATGTTGGGTTGAGTTATTAATTTGGAATTGAGAATTCTAAATTATTTTTTATATAGAAATTAATTGGATTAATTTCTATTATACTGTGTGCTATGAACACATTGTAGGCATATTCGACGAGAAAGTCTACGTGGAAATTATTTAGTTGTTGAAAAATAAATATGCGATCATGAGAGAGCCTTTCTCTCTCCCGTAATGTCCCATGATTAATATATCTAACCAACAATTAGTTGTTGGATTGATATACGTTAAAGTAATTCCAAGAAGTGATATTTAAATATTAATTAATTGATTAATTAATGAAAGAGGTTGATAGTTGTTATTCTCTGTGAATATAAGATTCACGAGAGACAGAGAAGATCATCGGAGAACAATGATCAACCACATAGAGTTCCTCCTTCAACTTCACTTTATCTCATGAGTTGAGAATACAAAGTGAATAAAAATTCAGTTGTGTAATCTAACCCAAATCAAAGGAATGGCCACTCGTTGTGTTCATCATAATCTGGAGAACGTTTGGAAAGATTCATGGTGATCAAAAGGATTTGATGATTCCAAGGTAGTGTTGGTGGAGAACGAAAGGTAAATTTATTAATCTCCTAATTATTCTTGTTATTAAATTAATACAGTATAGATCGTGCTAACTCAAATTTTTAAGATATGTGATTTGATCCTTATCTTGTTTCCGCTAAGATATGTGATTTGATCCTTATCTCGCTTCCGCAAACATCTCAAGAATCGTTCTGAGATAACCATCTTCTGGGCGGGAGATCATGGCCGTGGCGTTAAATCATGGTGCGAGGAGATCAAAGACAAGGAGCAGGCCCGACAGGACCGAGGTAAACTCCTGTTTTCTATTATCTGCAGAGCGGGCTCCGCTTCCACCTCATTGCCAGGTCATCATGGGAGGCTCGTGGCCTCGAGTTGATCAGGTGGAGGAGTTGTTGGTTGAATCGATGCAGCTACTCCACCAGGATATTGCTGAGCAGGCGCAACCGGGGAAGGGACTCCATGGAGGCTCTGCACCAATTGCATCAAGGCTTGGACCTGTTGGACCAATGCACCGAACTGGTCCTGGGTGACTAGGGCCGTGAACAGTGGTGGAGCCTCGGGTTGTGGTGGTTGCGAGGACGCTGTATTATGTGTGGGGTCAGGCCTTTGAGAAGCGGCCTGATCCGAAACATTTATGGTTGCTCTCTTGCGATTGACCATTAAGGATATGTTCTTCTTGCTTGAACCTTTTCTCCTTATTTTCAAGATTTGAGGGACTTGGGTCCCTTCCTCTAACGCTAATCTATTGCTGTGTATTTTCATTCTCCGACTTGGGGCGGTGCACGTTTGGATCTGGATAGCTTTCTTCCGTCCTAGGGGACCTGCAAAATAGTCCTCGCGCAGGGATTAAGGTGAGCTGTCCCTGCAGAAACCCTCCGATGCCCAAGTTAGTGAAAACCCTTGGCAGTAGATAAAGTGAAGAAGGTTGTTGAAGAAGGATACCCCAGAGAAGGTTTCTGAAGAGCAATGGCGTCCGTTAGAGTCTAAGAGAGCATACCTGAAGGGTTTTGGAGCTCAGTATTTGTACGCTGTTGAGATGGTAAGTAGTTACCTAATTTTTCGGATATAGTTGTGAAAATTGGCTGCTGATAAGGCTGATAGATGCCTTATCGGGAATTCAAGATTCCCTTGATTGTGGAGGGGGTGCCTTATCTGGCTTCTGCTCCCATTTAGAGAGGTTTGTTCCGAGATCTTGGCGATCGGTGCTAGTTGTTCCCTAAGGTATCCGATGTGATTTGGGCAAGGATGAAGCTTATCGTAAGGAGCCGAAACTCGATCATACAGAGGTTTGGAAGATAACTCGGCCCTACCGAGGTTCAAAGATAACTCGGCCCTGTCGAGGTTCAAAGCTGGCTCGGCCCTGTTGAGGTAGGAAGATGGCTTGGCCCTATGAAGGTATGAAGATGGCTCGGCTCTGCAAAGGTACGGAGATGGCTTGGCCATGCCAAGGTATGGAGCCCGCAGTTGGTGCGATTGTCCTTTTCTACAATAGGGAGCGGACTTCTTCTGCTCATAATGGTTAGTGAACTAAAGCCCAGAAGTGGGCCTTGCCACCTACCATGTCTGTGAATCGATGCGGTCATGATTTTACCCTGCATCAATATATATGGTTGCACGCCATCAATCCTCTCCGTTACCTACATCTGATCATGAATACTTGATGGAAAAAAACTTGCTGCACCGTCCTTCGATATAGCAAGCACACATTGGCCATGCAGATTGGCTGCTCGTGCGTGTCAACATGCGTGCGATGCGCGATAAGTCTATTAGACCACCGCACAAGGGAGCAATCAATCTACGCGATCGATGTGCACTTACTGCACTAGAGAACGATGTAGCAAGACTTTTTCATACTTAATGTGCATACGGAAAGTCGGAGAGAGATGGGGACTGATAAACGCATAAATAATTATTACTAAACCTATTAATTAATAATTTAACATATCTATTATTAGTTAATATTTTAATATTTTATATATTTTAGATAAAACCTTATCAATTTAAAGAGCTCGATTTTAGGGATTTAATGATGCAAACGACACTCGAATCAGACTTAAAACGAGCTTGGAATTGATTTTATAAGGATTTAGCACGGATTTCAAAGTAAAACGACAAACACGTTGCCGACTTCATCGTCTTCTCAGTCGTTTTTCTTTATTTTTATCCGATTCTTCTTTTTAATTAATTCTAACAGTTTTCTCCACCAATTAAGGAATAGATTAGATTGGAAGTTATCAAATTAAGAGAATTAAATTCCTTTAGAAGGAATTTGAATTTTATTGAGGATTTATTCAGATTTTCTTCGTTATTTGGTGGCTTCCGCGTCCTCTGTTTTGGCACCGCCGCGTCCTCTATTTTGGCAACGCCGCGTCTTCACCGCGCTGAGCTTTTACAAATAGTAGCAGAGGGAGGAAGGCAGTGATCCGTCCAGCGCGCTGCATCCGAGAGATCCGTCAAGAGCCGTTCGTGAGCTCTGTTCCGTCCATGCCCAGAGCCTGTTCTTCCTTTTTCCTTCCCTGATAGCTCTATTCCGTGGCATCTGTGAGAAGTCCGTGGGTTCATCCTCTGTTCGTGTCTTGGAGGCTGCGGGAGCCGTTGAGGATCCGTGGAAGCTCTATCTCGGGAGCAATTGAGTAGCAGTGGAGGCTCCTTTCGTTGGCTCGGGAGGCGCATGCAGAACAGGAACAAAGACTCTATCCCATCTTTGGTTTGGTGTAGAGAGAATTTATTGCTTTCTTATTGCCTTCTAATGTCATGACTTTTTAATTTATATGAAATAAAGTTTCTATTCATGTTTAATTGTTATTAAATTATATTTAAGTGAAAATAATTTTAGACTGATCTATGCTTAAAAGGGACGGGCCGTGATCTACGGGTACGGGCCGTGCTCTTATAAGATAGGTCATATCTTGATTATTTTGTACTAATAATTATCTATTTAGTTAAATTTATAAATTTATTTCAAGATAATCGCTAAAGTCCCTGTGGAATCGATCCCTTACTCTCGCTATTCTAATAGTGAAATTAAGGTGTTTTAATCGTTGCGCTATGACACGCATCAGGGACAGATAATGGGCTCTATTTTATGTGAAATTTTCTACAGACGACTCATAAAATTCTCACAAGTTTATTTGTTGCGGTTTAATAGTTACTTCACTAATATTAGCAAATTATTTATCCTAATGATGCTTTTGAGGTGTTCTAAAAGTTGTTACAACTCAAAATCTTACCAATAAAAATTAGTTAGAAAATATTATTTTAACTTCTAATCCTAGGATTTTTTACTATTGTGACATTAAACACATATTATTAAGATTTCTCACATGCTTTCTCATCAATTTTGGTATCCTTATAAGACTAATGATTTATGTTCAAATTTAATTAAATTCAATTACAATATATAAAGTTCATTTGTAATGTTTCTTATTCCTAATTGAATTCATTTCGATACTACTTGTCATAGGATTTGGATTGGGCTTATTTTGATACTATTTGTTAGAGCATAGACTTTGGTTCAAAAAAAAATAGTCATAAAATATTATTTAAATTTTTATTTAAACTCTTTAATTCTGTACGTATTTTAAAACTTTTTTAGTATATAATTTTATTGAATTCAATATTCATCAGTATGACTTATGATGATTTTTCATAAGTTGATTATGTTTCTGTATTTTACTACTTTAGTAGTATAAAAGGTAGCAACGATAGCTAACGTGAAGTGGTGGCTTTTACCGTCCAAATCGCATAAACAGGTGCCATTATTTTCTCATCTTACCCAACCATCTAACAGTTAATTTGATAATTTAACTTAAAGGTTCTTAAACCAATACAAACAAGCCGGCAGTGATATGATAGTACATATTTTCCAACGTCCCAAAATAGTGCAGTACATAATTAAATTGCCGAGCTTAGTTTTCAATTACCGGCAACCAGCACATCTTATCCTTATTTTTTGGGTAAGCACCCACACATCTTTTATTATTAATTTCCATGGCACCATGCTAAATTTTAAGCTGACAAGTGACAAGAAATTGCACGAATTTTAAATAAAAAAAAAGAAATATCATAGAAATAGAAAGAAACAAAGAAGCGAAAATGAAAGGAACGAGGCATCAGACTAGCATGTTAGAGAGAGCATAATTTGGAAGTGAAACTAGAATGATATCCTACCACCGCACATGGGGAGACATCGTTTTTATGAACCGTCCGCTTGTCAGTCATCTGAGAGCCCCTCCCTTTCCCAGCATTTCGTTGAACTCCCACCACCAATCCCTCCTTCCAACCACGTGCCAATACCTACGTTCGCCACCTCGTCTAACTTTATCTTAATTTTTCATAAATAAACAAGATTTTTATGTGCGTCAAAGTATCAGTTCATATCACCATTACATATCTTCCGTCAAAATAAAGAAAATCTTGATATTATTCTCTTAACAGTATATGAATCAGTAAAATACGATATAAATATATGGACCAATATACTCATTTTTAAAATAAATTTCATATAAATAAATTTTAAATTTAAATATCTAACTATAAATGATAATTTGAGACTTAACATATTTGCATCTTAGTCTTAAAATATCAGCCATGATCCTGATTTTTTTTAAAAAAAAAAATTCATCTGTCGTGTTAATTGAGATAAACGGGGTGCCAAGTCATTGATTCCTTGCGAAGTTAACCGACATCTCAGAATTTAAAGCATTATACCTGGCAGATTGAAAGCTGCAACAGTTATAACAAAGCAGTTCAATAAATAATTAAATATAAGCCTGCAGGCTAATTGGCTAAAGATCCGACCCACACCTGCGGTCAAGTCAGCACGTGGTCGCTGATTCCGCCAGTTAATTAAACATTTAAACTGCTACCGCGACTTTCCTGCATAACCGTTGAGCCCCAACTCCCTCCTCCCGCGTCCCCCCTCTCTCTCTCTTTCTCTCTACAGCTGTTGCTAGCTGTCCCGCTCTCCCCTTGCATGCGATCCTCTCCTCTCCCTCCGAGATACCTCGCGCCCTTCGCCCGTTAACGGAAAACATCCAATCCACCACCCCTGAGAACTGAGGGGAGGTCAGAGAAACGGAGAGGGAAACAAGATGCTCATTTCTAGAGAAATATGGCAGTGTCGGCCTCGTACTCGAGCTGTCTGTCTCCCATTTTCCCGGTACCGCAGTGTGGGTGTCACGCAGTTTACCGTTTCTTCCAATCTCGCATTGGTCCGTTGAGTTGCTCGAATCAGGCTGCATAATTCTAAGAATCCGAGAAATGGCTCAGTTGCCTCCTAGGATCCCTAACCTGCCTACCAAGTGGCCCAATTTTGGATACCAGAAATCCCCCTCCATGGGCACATTGTTCCCGGACGCCACTCCCTTTCCCGCCGCCCAGCCCTCCTGGGTGGACGAGTTCCTGGACTTCTCGGCAGCCAAGCGCGGCGCCCACCGCAGGTCGGTTAGCGATTCGGTCACCTTCCTTGAGGACCCCGCGGACAGTGGCATCGATGCCACAATGGCCCATGAGTTCGACCGCCTCGATGACGGCCAGTTCTTGTCCATGTTCTCGGACGACGTGCCCCTCTTGTCGGTGGCGGTGGCACCGGTCTCGTCGTCGAACCCGTCCACGCCGTCCGACCACAACAGCAACAGCGAAGAGAAGACCGGGGAGCTGCGGCAGCGGAACGAGGTAGGGGAGGAGCAGAGTACGTGCAACGAGGAGCCTCCGGCCACATCGGCAGCCACGCCACAGCCTGCAGGACCGGAGTCAACTGTCGATCCCAAGAGGGTCAAGAGGTGAGCTCCGATCTTCGAGCCAGGACAATTAATGCGCGGTATAAATAAGTGTTTCTTCCGTTTAATTTACCTCGAATATCTCTCAATTATTCCTCGGGTTCGATCAGGATCTTGGCGAATAGGCAATCGGCACAGAGATCTCGAGTTAGGAAGCTGCAATACATCTCCGAGCTCGAACGCAGCGTAACCACATTGCAGGTAAACATCGTCGATCGGTGCTCAAAATTAAGGTTCGGTTCATTAGTTAGCTGTGAATTGTTCATAGCTGATCTTTGTCTCTGGTGTCCAAATTAAAGACCGAGGTATCGGCATTGTCTCCGCAAGTCGCATTCCTTGATCGCCAGCGTTCCCTCCTTACCGTGGGTAACGGCCATCTTAAGCAACGGATTGCTGTCCTGGCCCAGGATAAGATCTTTAAGGATGGTAGGTGATTTAGAATTCTACGATTAAATTAAGCTTTAATTTTCATGATGAGTGCTTGAATGGAAACAAAGCCGGGATTTTTGTTTGCATAATTAATAATGTGGTACCTGATTGTTACATTGTATGAGACCTAGAGATCAATTGAAGGGCATAAGAATAATGAATGGAGCACACAAGCCAAAAGAATGGAAAATTAGCTCCACTCTTTCTGGAATAATTTGAGATGAACGTGTTCATAGTTTTTTCTGTGTCTGATGAAATTTTTTGCAGCTCATCAAGAGGCATTGAAGAAGGAGTTAGAGAGGCTGAGGCAAGTCTACCACCAGCAAAGCCTCAACAAGATGGGTGCTCCCATCTTCGACCCCGTCGTTCCCTCTGAGAACGAGCTCTTTAGCTAAGGCGGAGCCACAGCTGGCCGCGCCGACCCACATGACGCTTCCCCTTAGAAGGCCTCGTGACCTGCGGGGCCCGGTCTTCCATGGGGTGGCACCGATGATGGACAATAAGTAGTCATTTGTTTTGTTAGGGGGTGGGCGTATTTTTAACCAAGTTCTTCGAGGCTGTGATCGTCGTGGCGAATGCAGTGATGGATATTGTACTCTATATGTAATTTTATTATATTTATTTTTTTTTTTTAATCTTACAATTCGTGTTGAGGTGGTGGAGAAGCGCTCCACAGGCTGCATGGAAGGTTTTGTCGGGATAACGTGGACCACCGAGGAGGTGCGTCTCTCTCGGTTGCAATGCATTGGATGGAGACCAGGGAAACAGTTGCGAGCTCATCCCTTCTACTCTAGAATCCACTTGTTGCTATGCACAGCAATCAATACACCTTGACGAACTCTAGATTGCTCAAAAAAACTGAGTCCAAATTCCAAAGCTATACCTCAGTTCATATATATTAACGGATCTGTCAATATTTGATTGGAGGTTTAATCTGCCATCAAGAATGTGAACTTCTTGAATTTTACAAACCACATGCTTTAGAATCAAACACACCTTGTGTTTTCAAGCGTTGACAAATTTGATTTACATTCATGCTTCACTAAAATAAAGATTCATCGAGTCTCTACTCTATCTGATAATCACGGTAACCCATGTGTCATGCAACAGTCATGATTGAATGGACCTCATAAGTAGTGCACTACTTAGCAATATACAAGGATTTAAAACATGGTCAGCAGGCTTCAAGAAGTTATGGCTAGTAAAAAAAAAAGTCCGATCTAACCTAAGAAGATCTTGGGACCAAGGAGTGCATGTGGTTTGTCTGCAAATATGAACAAAGAGAAACTCAATAATCTTCTTTCATAAAAAGATCTCCTTGCTCTCAAGATTATTCATGCATTTCATGAGTAGGTGAACCTACGCTTACCCTTGCTGGATCTCCAGATGCCCTAGGAGCATAGTTGATGCTCTTCCTAGCGTCACTTTAGAGAGAAGATCTGCTTTCTTCTTATTTCCTTTATCTCCTTACTTAAACCTACTCTGCTCTTTTTCTTTTCTTCTTTCTATATACTTTTATATATTGACTTATAATTAATAAATTATGGAAAGTTTCCGACTTCTCCATTCCACGTGTGCAATATATGGTCCTTGGGATCAAAAGACTGAGGATCTTGTCTCATTACGATAGCAGGATTGAGTGAACTGTATATTGTAGTGATCAAGTTGAAAACAATTTAGAATCATATAGATGCATTTTTAACTTTACAAATTTATTGATAATCAACAGGACTGCTTTTGATTAGCAAGAATTAAATATATGCCATTATGTAATAGAAAAATACTGGGTTATCCTATTGAATCACAGAAAAGATTCCTTCCATCATTATGACACAAGCATGGCATATTGTATTTCAACAAACTCATTCGAAAATAATGAATGTTGGCTAGAGGGTCATGCCTTCCATCCTGGTAGAGATCGAGATGCACCGCATTGAAAGTAGGAACCTGAGGCATTTTTGCCAGCACCAATTTCCTTGGTTTTCGTTATCTGTTAGTGTAGCGAGATGCACTAGGAGGGGCCTCATGAGGCATTTTTGCCTACACCAATTTCCTTAGGTTTTTGTTTTTTGTATCATATAGCGTAAAGAGATGCAGTGCATTGAAAGTAGGAGCCTGAGGCATTTTTGCCTGCATCAATTTCCTTGGGTTTTTTTTATTTGTATCGTAAAGTGCAAATAGCTTCTATTAATTCTTTTGAAGTAAAATTTGGGTGGCTAAGCCTCCCTTCAATTAAAAAAAAAAGTTCTTGATTTTTCCCTCCCTCAAAACGCAGTGATTTGGATTTGGATTTGTATTTGTATTGTATTATATGTTGGTGTGAAAAGAACCATCTCAAAACTTCCTCCCATAATCACTCTACCCGAGACAAGATGGATTGTATGTAATAATCTCGTCATGCCTCTTTTATTTTATTTTCTGCATGATTACAACAAAGCTAATATTTGACCATCGGTAGAAAGATCAGTTTTCCAGTGGCCTATTTATAGGACAGAAAGAATATGAAACAATTATTTCACATGCATGGCTCCATCTAAAAGAAGCTGTAGTTACTGAAGCCCAGCGAACCAATGTTAACCCCCATCAGACTTTCCAGAGGATCAATAACAATCTTTTCCCAAAAAAATTGGTGAATAATTGGGGGAAGTCTGTTACTCTAGTTAACAATAAAATCCCACAAGGCTAATTAGTCGTTGATCACGAACCCAGGTCAACAAAAAAACCATCTGGCTTCCTTCGCCTCAACGCAGTGGAAGTTTCCTCGTATCATTATTTATGTGAAGGATTTCCTTTCGTGCACCATTTCCAGGTTTGTAGCTTGAGATGGTGACATGAAAGATGATGAATACAAGGCTCTGAAGTGACATGAAATATACCGAGCAATTAAGTATAGTGGGTGACGTACGTCTCATCCCCCGGTTTTCCTTCAAAAAAAGAAAACAAACCGAGCAAATGGTACGTAATGTGGCAGGTTGTTCAGCGCAGGGCAAACAAGAGCGATGAAAAGAGCCTTTATTTTAGGGGCATCATTTCCTCTCGCATCCCTTTGGCATCTCTGACCTCCACCACCAGTTTGATGCGTCCGCGACCCTTTGGCATCCATCGCTATTAACATGGACAAATGTCCTCCCCGCGAAATGGTTGGGAAAAGGGCCTTGGAGTAGAAAAGTAGTCGATCTTAACGCGCAAGCAGAAGATCGAAGACTTGTAGGGTCAAGCAACCGACTGCCAGCCTTATTTTTTCAAGCATTCTCCGGTTTCATTCCGAGCTGATAGTGCCACGGAGGACTTCCGGATCTTGCCGTCTTGGTTCATCCGATCGACTCAAGACCAACGGAGTCTCATATGGAAGAGTCAGTTTAAAAGGTGGTGGCTTGTTATAAATAAAAATCGAAAGGAGGTGTGGAGGACGGGTAGTCTTGTAGCTATGGCACAGGCTACTTGCCTCTTCTTCCTTTACTGGTTTTCCTTCTTGTTGCATGGGAGAATGGTGATGAGCGATTCCGGGGCCGACCACAGTCGTTGCATCGGAGCCATAGTGGATCTTGGGACTCGTTCTGGACGTGAAGAGAGTGTGGCGATGAGGATGGCCATTGAAGATTTCCATGATGACCCGGCCCTCGGTGGCTATGCGCTGAAATTTCACGCGCGGGACTCCCAGAGGGATCCGATTCAAGCCGCTTCTGCAGGTAATCAACTCGTCCCTCCAGTTCGCATACAACAACAAACCCCTTGATTTTATGGAAGTAGACTGGGCCGCCCGCGCCTTCGCTATTCTGCCGACGTGTGAGATTAAGCTATTAGTTTTTTTTAGCAGATTTTTTTTCCTTTAATTAAAAACTATTTTTACATCAATTATTGATTTTTTTAATAATTTTTTTAGGAAACATTATTTGTTAGACAGAATTTTTTTTACATCAAAATATTAATTTATTTTAATCAGCTCTTCTTTTTTTCCTATAAAACTTTTTTTAGTCCCTTTTTTTACACCAAATTATTACTTTTTTAACCAAGTACTCTTTTCTTTTCTTTCTGAAAAATATTTTTTTCTCACCATGGAAAAGCAAATACATGTTGATAGCCCTAAAAAATTAAACTATTTATACCCGATAAAATTTAGTTTGCTTTACTTTATAAATTTTATTACGCTAGTATTTATATAGAATATAATGTTTTTTTCTTAAGAAATCAACTTCAATCGTTTTCATTTAAGGTCCTGTTTAAATCCCTTCATAAATTTATCTAATTCTTATGCTCTTAATTTGTTATAAACTAGAGCACCATCCACGTATGGCCAAAACTGAAAGCCATTTATGAATAAATCCGGCGCACTGCGCTGGTGGAGGACTAGCACCTTGGTATACATCTAAATTGAACGTGTGTGAATGCAGCTATGGCGCTAATTAATGAGCAGAAGGTTGACGCCCTCGTAGGACTTCGGACATGGCAAGAAGCTGCATTTGTTGCCGAGCTTGGCCAAAGAGCTCATGTACCTATCCTCTCATCCACCAGTGCCCGCCCACCATCGGCATCGGAGCGTTGGCCTTTCTTGGTCCCAGTGGGGCGCAACCAACGCTCACAATTGAGAGCCATCGCTGCCATCATCCAGTCCTGGAAGTGGCGAAGGGTGACCATCATCTACGAAGACATTGACTACACTGCCACCAGCATCCTTCCCTACCTTGCCGATGCCCTTCGAGATGTCGGCTCCGAGATCGATCACCGGCTGGCCATATCTCCATCCGCCACTTCTCTTTCAGAAAGACTTGAGGTCCTTCGGGGTAGACAGTGCCGGGTCTTCATTGTCCACACTTCACTGCCATTAGCTGCTCGTTTGTTCTTGGAGGCAAACCAAATGGGAATGATGGACGATGGTTACGTCTGGATAACAACCGACGAAATTACCAATCTTCTTGATTCAGTCAATTCATCCACGATTGCCTCCATGCAAGGAGTAATAGGTGTCAAGAACTATGTTCATCCTGGTGTTCTGCTTAGCAATTTTAATGTCAGATTTCAAAGAATGTTCCATTCAGAATATCCTAAAGAAGAGAGCACAGAGCCCCAGTTTTCAGCCCTACAGGCATATGATATGGTACGGGCTGTGACCATGGCAATAGGCAGAACTATCCCCACTGCTGGCAAATCCCTCAATAATGGAACTGACAGTGAAGTGGCTATGTCGAATTCAGATAATTTGATCCCTATTTTGGTGTCTGAGAATGGCCCATCAGTGTTGGATGGCATTTTGCAGAGTAATTTCGTGGGTTTAAGCGGCGAATTCCATTTCGTAGATGGTGAATTTGCTCCCCCAAAGGTTTTTCAGATCGTCAACGTGGTAGGCAAAAGCTACAGAGAAGTTGGTTTCTGGTCGAATGTATCCGGCTTTTCAAAGAAGATCATCAACGAGGAGGGCTACGGGAAGTCGATGAAGATCTTGGGACAGGTCTTTTGGCCTGGGGGCCCATGGACAGTCCCTCTGGGATGGGCTCCTCCTGCCAGTGAGAACCATTGAAGATCGCCGTGCCGGCCAAAGTTGTATTTCCTGATTTCGTACGTGTGGAATATGTGAATGACGGCAAGCCATCCTTTGAGGGGTTCTCTATTGATGTTTTCAAAGCGGCAGTGGAGCAATTGCGTTACCCCCTACATTACGAGTTTGTATCTTATAATGGCACCTATGATTCTTTGGTGGAGATCGATCAGATGAAGGTGAGCTACTTTGTTCATTTTAAGATTAATTATGGTCCATTTCTTTTCTCTGGTCCTCATTTTATGTTGGTAATCTAACATTGCTTCATCTGCTTCCGGAAAAGTCCTATGATGTACTAGTTGGTGATACATCAATCTCTTCAGGCCGGTATCACTACGTGGAGTTCTCGCAACCATATACACCATCCGGGCTTGTCATGGTGGTGCCAGCAAGAATTGAAGGCACGAACAAGAACTGGATCTTTCTGAAGCCATTTACAGCATCCATGTGGGTTTTAATTGCAACCATCGGCATCTATAATGGGATAGTTGTGTGGCTTATCGAGCGGAGATTCAAAGGTGACTTCAAGGGCTCCTTCTGGAGCCAGGTCGGTACGATGTTCTGGGCATCCTTCACCACACCCCTATTCCCTGGTAAGAAGTCACGCCCCTTGCATTCACAGTGCTCAACTAAGAAGTCTTTATTATTATTATTATTTTACACACGTTTTGATCGACAAGCATGGTTAACATTATTCAGGGGAAAAACTCCACAGCAATCTTTCTCGCATGGCTATGGTGGTGTGGATATTTGCAGCAGTGGTGTTAACAACGAACTACACGGCTATTCTCAGCTCGATGCTAACTGCTCAGCAGCTCAATTCAAACCCTGTTACTGTGGACTTGTTGAAGAGCAGCAATGCTATGGTTGGATGCAACAATGGCTCAGTTGTTGGGAAATATCTGATGGATGTGTTGGGCTTCCACCCAACGAATGTGAGGAAATTCTCCATGGAGGATGATTATCCAGAAGCTCTTCTGAGGGGGCAAATTAAAGCAGCTTTCCTTCGGATCTCTCACGCCAATTTACTCCTCGCTAAATACTGCAAGAAGTTCGTGAAGACTGGCCCGGTGTACCATGTTGGAGGATTAGGCTTTGTAAGTACCATTTATTTTCCTAACATATTAACCTCACTTAAAGAAAAAGACTAATTGGAAGCAATATAAATCGGGATAGGGTGTTTCTCAGGTGCTTCCCAGAGGGTCTCCTCTTCTGACAGACATCTCCCAAGCGATTTTAGAGGTCTTTGAGAATGGAACCATTCAGAAGCTGGAAGATGCCATGCTTGCCTCCTACAATTGTTCTGACAACGTGCCGGACGCCACTGATGATAGGCTGAGCCCAGAAAGCTTCTGGGGTCTGTTTGCTGCAACTGCCTTTGCATCAACGGTTGCTCTTATGCTATATGGAATGCTCTTGCACCGAGATAACTGGGGCGGCAAGGAATTGTCTCCACAGTCACAAGCAAGCAAGAGCTCAGGCCGAACCGAGGGAGTCATCGAATTGCAAGCTCGAGAACGTAGTCCTCGCGGAGATGATCAGCTCTACATGCCAAACCATGGATCAATTAATCATGTTCACGCTCCTAGTTCTGTTAGTGTTGCCATTGATAATGGATGATTACGGCAGGTCCACCTAATCGCAGCAATCTCCAGTAATGGAACAAGAATGGTTGGCGAGTGCCATATTGATCTTATTTAGTAGTCTCTTGTCCTGTTGATTCTTTATTCTCTACTTTATATATATATAAAAGTTTTGTACGTATTTTGATATAGAATGCTAGTCTAATGCATTGTGCTAAACATGACAAACGTCTTGTGGATTTATAATTACAGAATAATTGAAGGGATAATCAGATGAATGATTATAAAAAAAATATTATTCTAGAAAATAATAGCCCCTATGACATACCTGCTCTGGTAGCGGCAAAGAAAGATGAATCTTAGAGAGTATGCATTGATAATCATGCCATTAATAAAATTATAATTAAGTAAAAGTTTTCAATTCTAAGACTTAATGATATGATGGTGTTTTGAGGTGATGACTAAAACCATCTCAAACAAATGTCCCTTGGTGGTTTTTTTTATGAAGGCTGGCAATGTAAGCAATGTGAGGAACCTGCTGCCCCCACTTTATAAGTTTTGAATGTAGAATGATTCTTAAGAACCAAATTTGGGTTTTGGTTGACAGACTAATGTAGGATTTCTTTTTTTTGTTGTGAAGAGAAGAATTGAGCCACTTTAGGGTTGCTACCTTATTGGGCTTAGTTTTAATTTTTGAATTTTGTCTTTTCGGCTTTGGACCAATAGGAAAGAAGATGATGTGATCGCTATGATGCCGTTCCCCTATTTGGCATAGATTTAATTTTGCCATTTTGGCACTGGGTCACATAGCATAGGAGACTAGCATATTATCATGGTGTTGCTTTCCAACAAGAAGGATGCAGAATGGTTCTCAAGGGATCTTGAAAGAACTAACTTGAATATATTCCTTGCGATTGAACCTCTATGGCATCGCTCTTCAAAAGAAAGGGTGCAGGAAAGAATCGATTTGGATATTTTTTCAATGAGAAAATGATCAAACTGCTATGGTATCGCTCTTTTATAGAAATGATGTAGGATATCTTCCTAGTAAGGAGGCAATCGAATCGTTATGAAGTCACTTCGTTATAGAAAGAGTGTAGGATATCTCCTTGCAAGGAAATGATTAAATCACTATGGTATCGGTCTCCTATAAGAAGTGCACAGTATAACTCCATATCAAGAAGGTGGTCGAACAGCTATGGCATTGCTTCCATATGAAAAGGGGGCATGATATCTTTTTGCTGAGAAGATGATTGAATCGTTATGGAATCACTTATAAAAAGAGTGCAGGGTATCTCTCTAATGAGGAGCCAATCAAGTTGTCATCATGTCATTCTCTTATAAGAAGGGCATAAGATATCTCCTTGGCGAGTAGGTAATCGAACCGCTATGATATTACTCTCCTATTGAAAGGATGCAGGACAACTCTTTGGCGAGAAGGTAGTTGAACTACTATTGTTGCACAACTTTTGTCGAGATCAGGCGCGTGAGGGAAGATAGACAAAAAGAAGAATAGATGAATATAGAAGAAAAAGAGAATACCTTTATTTCTAGTCTATCCGGTTACATTCAGAGAGAGCCTTAAATAATCATCCATCTTGGATGATAAAACTTCTCCGTACTAGCCCGCAACCAACTCCCTACAAATATGGAAGCCTAGCGCACACCCAGCAACTTCCAAAAAAATCGGGCGCCACTAATCTAGAAAATCTGAGCCTAATCCTCATGGACCCAGTCTCATAACCTACAATTAGGTTATTAAATATTTTTCAAAAAACTTCCTTCTAAGTCATACAAGAAAGCACTCAAACCCGAGCCCATGTACACCCATGACTCACATACTTTTTATTCTTGGGTCACAAGCTAACCTAAATGACTTAGGAATTTAAGAACTTAGGTAGCCCAAGCACTCAAATCAGTGTAACTCCCCTGGACTTTGGATGTGCCACACCTAAGCTTACAATCTTCATCTTGGTACATCAAAGTTACAGTAAGCTCCATCTGGTCCATCAATCCCATCAGTGCTCTACATCTAAAGAAGTTATCTCGAGACAATACCTTAGTGAGTGCATCCACTGCGTTATCTTTGGTATACACTTTCACAAGCTCCAACTCACCATCCTCCATAAGCTTCCTGGTCCTGTGGTATCTGATGTCAATATGTTTGGTCCTAGCATGATAGATCGGGTTCTGGACCAAACATAAAGCACTCTGACTATCAAAAATATCCCGATCACCCCCTGTGCTATCCCCATCTCTAGTGTAAGATCTTTCAGCCATATAGCCTCCTTTGCAGCCTCTAAAATATCAATATACTCTGACTCTGTAGTAGACAAAGCTGTCACTGGCTGCAGACTTGCCAAGTCTACATTCTTAAATGGAGAGCTAAAGGAGGATGTATATGTCTCTCAACCTGAAGGCTTTGTTGTACGTGGCAAAGAATAGCAAGTGTACAAGTTAAAGAAGGCTCTTTATGGCTTGAAGCAGGCTCTGTGACTGGTACAACAAAATTGATTCATATTTTTTGGAGAATGGCTTTTAAAAAAGTAAGAATGAACCCACTCTTTATTTTAAAAAATAAGATAAAAATGATATTCTCATTCTTTGCTTTTATGTTGATGATATGATATATATGGGTTCATCTTCTTCTCTCATTAATGATTTTAAATTGTGCATGCAAAGAAAGTTTGAGATGTTAGATTTGGATTTGTTGCATTATTTTCTTGGGTTAGAAGTGAAGCAAGTTGAAGATGGTGTCTTTGTGTCACAAATGAAGTATGCAATTGATTTACTAAAAAGATTCAGCATGCTTAACTGCAAAAATAGCAACACCAATGAATTTGAATGAGAAGTTCAAGCTTATGACGGAACTGAACAAGCTAATGCAAGACACTTTAGAAGCTTGGTTGGTGGCTTGATTTACTTGACTCATATAAGGCCAGATATAGCCTTTTCGATTAGAATAATTTTTAAATTTATGCACAACCCATCAAAGCATCATCTAAGGGCAGCTAAACACTACAAGAAAATGTCAAAATAGTGATGAAAATTAGTGATGAAATTTTCGTCACTAAATTGTGACGGTTTAGTAACAAAATAGTGACAAAAAATTAAAATCAGTGACGGATTAATTTTTCGTCACTAAACTGTCACTAAATTAGTGACGGACTATCACATCCGTCACTAATTTAGTGACGGATTGCTCTTTCGTCACTAATCCATAACAAATTAGTGACGGAAGAGTAATCCGTCACTAACTTGGTGATGGATTGCTTTTTCGTCACTAATCCGTCACAAATTAGTGATGGAAAACAATCGTCACTAATTAGTGACGAATTATTTTCCATCACTAATCCATCAAAATTAGTGATGGATGGGAAATCCATCACTAATTTAGTGATGGATTGCCCTTTCGTCACTAATCCATAACAAATTAGTGACGAAAGAGCAATCCGTCACTAAATTAGTGATGGATTAGTGACGGATATTTCTTCCGTCACTAATCCATCACTAATTTAGTGACGGATTGGGCAATCCATCACTAATTTAATAACGGATTGGGTAATCCGTCACTAATTTTGTGACGGATGAGGCAATCCATCACTAACTTAATGATGGATTACTTTTTCGTCACTAATCCGTCACAAATTAGTGATTAGTGACGAATTATTTTCCATCACTAATCCATCAAAATTAGTGATGGATGAGAAATTCATCACTAATTAGTGACGGATTGCCCTTTCATCACTAATTCATCACTAATTAGTGACGGAAGAGCAATCCATCACTAAATTAGTGATGGATTGCCCCATCCATCACTAATTTAGTGACGGATTGGCCTTCCGTCACTAATCCGTCACTAATTTAGTGACGGATTGCCCTATTCATCACTAATTTAGTGATGGAAGAGCAATCTGTCACTAATTTAGTGACGGATTTCTTCATCCATCACTAATTTAGTGACATATTACCCTTCCGTCACTAATCCATCACAAAATTAGTGACGAAAGAGCAATCCGTCACTATATTAGTAACAAATTAGTGACGAATTGCCCTTCCGTCACCAAATTTATACTTTTAATATTTTTTATTTGAATGAGAAGAAAGAAAGTAAAATAAAAAAATTAATAATTAATAATAATAATATTTTTATTATAAATAATTGCATGTCTAATATTTTTTAAAAGAATTAATATTAAAATAAAAAAATAAAATATTTTTAAATTTTATTATTTTATATTATGTATTATATAATTAAAAATGTTATAATTTAATTTAAATATTATAATAAGCAATATGAAATAATGTAAAATATCATATTACTAGCAAAATAGGTTCATATCTTATTAAAATTTTATTTATTTAAATATAATATATCAAATATGGTGACCTTATATCACCTTAAGATAAGAATTTTTATTAGATTATTAAATGCCCCCTAATATCTTTATCGCTGCTCTTGGCTATACCTCTTTTGCACTAGACGTGAACCCAATCTCTCTCAGGTTCACTCTACCACGCCTCTCATCTCTCTCAGAGTCGGGTCGTTCCCCCGGTTTATCTCTGATCCCGCCCCACCCCCCCCCGCGCCAAGCTAGGTTAACCTCTGATCCCCCCCCCTTTACCTCTGATCCCCCCCCCTCCCCCCCGTCGGCAGGCTCCTTCTCTGATCCCCCCCTAGATTCTTCTCTAATCCCCCAAGCTAGGACGAGGGAATTATGGGGTTGGTGAATCGATTTTGTTTTTTTTCGCTGAAAATGTGATGCACTTAATTGCTGATGGCTTGTTCGGAGAAATAATGCCTGATTTGTGAAATTGCTTAGGGAACTGATGCCTTTTAAAGAAAGAAAGAAAAAGGAAACAAAGAGGGCCTAGGGTTTGAATTTGATCTCGCTACTTATATCCTTAATTCCTTCTGATTTCTTGCAGCTTGCGTATTCATGAGTATTATTGGTTTCTGATTAAAGCAATTTGTTAGAATCAATCTACTTATAACCTGATCTGACTAGCCTGTAGCTGTCAAGAGTGCTATAATTCTACTTTCATGTGTTTCCCCTGACGCTACCTGAATTTATTAACTAAGCCCTGATAGAGGCATATGCTGGTTGATTGAGTCATTATGGATTGTCCAACCCTGGTCATATGATAATATGAAGATGATTAATTTTTGCAACTCATTCTCAATTATTTTTCTATTCATGGGATGACTTGTGAATGTCTGTATTTTCCATTAATGGGCACATGAGCTGGTTGTCCAATTAAGGGATTTGCACTGTGTTTGGAACAATGTAACCCTTCAATATATTCCTGATGGTTCCTCTATTTGAAGAATGGAAATATATGCAGTTTGACCCCAAAGGCATTAGAGAACTTCCTTCGTCACGGATGGGTAATTTTTTGTTTCTGATTCTAATTTCTTCTTGATGAACCAAACTTGGGATCTAAAACGAACTGTCTTTTGTGGGAAGTATTACAAGCTCAGGAGGGATGTCATCAGCTACAACCTTGGTGGGATGGGCTGCAGTACCGGAATCCTTGCCATTAAAACTGCTACAACCTCTGGTTGCTTCTTATAAGCTATATATTGATACTTATGCATGCCTCATGATATAACTTTGAATTCAATTTTCTAAGTGTTTATCTTAGCTAGTACGGACTTGGAGACTTGAATGCATACTGCCCATTGTGAACAATTTGTGATCAGAACAGCATGTTGTCTTGAACTTTTTCTTCTACTGTTTTAATGGCAAGCTTAACTATTTCTACCAGATTATGGTGGCATTAGCCTGTTGGCTTTATGGTGATGTGTATGATATTCTGGATTTTTTTATATTTCCCTTTTTATGCCAATTTTCAGTGTTTGCATGTAGTTTCTTGCTGAGTTGTGCCTGAAGGTCCAACAAGCGGTCGGGTATCCAAGGCCCGAGTTACACAAGGAGTTGAGAATTTGGGCTGTCAGTTCGATAACAGCATTTCAGAGCCGTGTCTTCTTGGTAATTGTTTATTCCATTTAGATTACTTGGTTACTAATTTGCAATTTTATGTTGCAGGCTAGCATCTTCTTCATGCTATGCACTTCATTCTAGTTATATGTAGTGAATATCTCTGTCTTGGCAACAACCACGCTATTGATGGATGAATAGATAGACTGACCCCAGCCCTCAAGGGCTGGTGCCACTGATGCCACCTGGAATTGAACTTCTGCCCCTTGCCCAAGTGGCATGGGCTGATATCATCCAAGCAAGCACTCGGTGGCACCATTGCTAATTTTCATATGATCATGTTTTCCCCTTGATTTGAAAATTGCTGTAAACCTTACTGAATTGGAATTGAGTTCTTTAACCATGATGTGCAGCTTAAACCTCTCTTGTTGCCTGACTTTAAAGTAGAACTTGCCATGCAGACATTCAGTTCTCTTAGATGAATAAAGAGCCTGGTGTTGAAAAGCATGAGCTATTGAAGATAGAATTGTCTTCTTTTTCCTTTTAGGATATGCTGTTTAAATATTATTAGCTTAGTTGCATAGTTTGATTAGATTCTGATTTCTTCTTTGTAATAATCAGATATATTATTGAGGCTGCTGCTGAACGTACCATTGCCTGTCACTCCCTCTTGGTAAGCAAATATCAACTGCAGACACTTAACATAATTCACCGAATATATAGTTGAGCATCACTGAAAGTCTGTTAGCAGTGAATTTCATGCTTAACCGCCTGGCAAGTTTGATGAAATGAACCAGACCAATATCTGCATTTCAGAAATAAGATATCCTGTTCGGAGAGCTTTCTGAAGTGTTAACTCCATATTTTTTTTATAATTTATTATAGCACTTATACAAAGCACAATATCCAGTAATCTTTGTACGCAAAGTCACCAAATTTTCCCGACTGTATCTTCACAAATAATAGTTTGCTGGTTGATTTATGCGATGCCATAAATTATAATCCTCTTTGATCAAAAGACCTGTTTCATGCTTAAGAGCTTCCCAGTGAGTGTTTGGTCCTAGCTATGCATAAATCAATTTCATGCTTAAGAGCTCCCAGTGAGTATTTTTGAATTACCTGTTTCTGCTCATGATCATAACTGATTGTCTATGATTGACATTGATTTTAAAAAAAAAATAAAAATTATGGTGGTGATGTACTTGTGTAGGTTTGTGATGATCGGCATTCTGAGTTAACCTTACTTGGATAGAAATTTTATATATCACAGACAAAGCTGAAGCTGGATTTGAGTTTGATGGAGCACTATGAAAGGCATTGCCCTCAGCCAGACAGGCGCTACATGCCTGGGATTCTGTTTTAATGATCAATTCAAAAAAAAATATTTTAAGATAACACGACACTATTTTGTGATGCAAGGGCGGCCTTAACATACTGATGTTGAATCAAGTTAGAATTCAAGCAGATGAAATAGAAAATTACTTCCTGAAGATGCATAGCAGCACTCAATTCACTGTAAATTGATGTCTTAGTGGTGCTTATTAAAGCTAATAAATATATCGCCATTTGACTCAAAGCTGTTGTTGGAGCTCACTCAATTCACTATTTGGTTTTTCTGGTAGCATACTTGTTGGGGGTAAAATCGTCATTGCATCAATATTCGTGCGAGGAGGCTAAGATCGATCCCGTCCCTTCGCTCGCCATGATATCCCCGAGCTTCCCATAGCTCGTCTCTCTCGAGCTTCCCGTAGCTCGACTCCCCCGAGCTCCCCGTAGCTCGGCTCCCCAAGCTCCCATAGCTCATCTCCCTGAGCTTCCCGTAGCTCAGCTCCCTGAGCTTCCCGTAGCTCAGCTCCCACGAGCTTTCCATAGCTCGTCTTCCCTGAGCTCCCATAGCTCGTCTCCCCCGAACTTCCCATAGCTCGTCTTCCCCGAGCATCCGTAGCTCGGCTCCCCCGAGCATCCGTAGCTCGGCTCCCCCGAGCTTCCCATAGCTCGGCTCCCCGAGCTTCCCATAGCTCGGCTTCACTGAGAGACCTACGGTCCAACACTCACCTCCGCGGAACCTAGCGCGGGAGAGCCTAGCCTATCGTAACAGCATCTCAGGCAAAGAATTATATTGAAGAGTGGTCTAGAACCTAATACGGCTACCTAGGACCTACGCACCTATCAGATCCCAAGCCATCAAGGAGCTCTCCTAGCCGTCGATCCCTTAACAAATAAGATACGGATCCCAACGGCCCCACAACGGCCTGATTCGATCCATCTTCATATCCTAACAACCTTCGAACCTTCCAGAAGGCGCTCAAGATCCAGATGATAACCTATAAATATGACACTCCCAGATTCCCTCAGGTATGCGCTCACTCTCACTCTCCCACTCTCTCCAGCTGCTCGTCGGTGCTTCCCCCTCTAGAGCTCCCGATCGGCCGCCCCTAGAGAGACTCCACGGAGAGATCCACCTCCCCATTTTCTGATTGATCACTGATTTTCCCCACTGACTTGAGCGTCGGAGTGTCTCCCGCAGAGGGCCACCCCCAACGCCTCTCGCGCGAGGACTTCTGTGCAGGTCCGTCCCAGGAGATCGACTGCGCCCGAGTCGGAGGACGGATTCCGGCGGCAACAGATTGGCGCTAGAGGAAGGGCCTCAAGTCCCGTTAAAACTTGAAGAAAGGAGATAAGGATCTCGATCTGGAGTAGAACCTCTCTAATAGCCAATCGAAGAAGAATGACCTCTGAAGCCCAAGACCAGGTCGCCTCCCAGAGACCAGATCCGGTGAGCAATGTAGCGCCACCTCCTCCATCAATTGAAATCCCGTCGCCACCAGCTATCCCGGTGACCCAGGACCAATTCGCCACGCTAGTCCAGCAAGTCCAGGCCCTAACCCACCTGGTCCAGAAGCATTTCGCAGCTCCTCCCGCTCCGCACCTTCCTAAGGAGGCCGCGATCCCTTCTTCACCGGCGACTTCCTCCTCCGGTCCGGATGAAGCCGCAGACCCTCACATCGACCTAGAGGGGACAAACCAGTTCCGCGAGGCGGCTGCGACGGGGATCCTCCCAGATCTCGATGAGCCCGGATCCTCTCCCTGGTGTTTTCCCACCATGATTCAATGTCTTCCCTGCGCTCCCCTCGCCCAGCTCCCCCTCTTACCGCTGAAGAGGAGATCCATCGGCAGATCAGGAGATGCGCCAGGAGCTGGACGCCGCCAAGCAAGCCCATCCGCCTCAGCCCAAAGCGGAATAGGGCATCCCTTTCTCCAAAAGGATCATGGAGGAAGTGATTCCCTCCCATGTCAAGCTACCAGCCGTCGAACCCTACCACGGCTCTTCTGACCCGGACGACCATCTCATCAGCTTCCGGTCAATAATGATGTTCCACGGAGCATCCGATGCGATCCTCTGCCATGCTTTCCCCTTCATGCTCAGAGGATCTGCCCGAACCTGGTTCAATGCCTTGAAGCCAGGTTCCATTGATTCATTTGACGAGCTGAGCCGTCTTTTTATTGACCAGTTCGTTAGCAGCCGCCGCCATCGACGAAGGTCTGACTCCCTCTCCGAAGTCAAGCAGAGAGAGGGGGAGTCCTTGAGAAATTATCTTGGCCGTTTTAATAAGGCCATGTTGGAGGTGGACCACCTTAATCATGAGGTGGCTATGTCCGCCTTGACGGGGGGAGTCTCAAAGGAAAGCGACTTCTACCTGGCGATGGAAGTCAGCTACCCCCCTAACCTCTCTGATATGATGGCCCTGGCGGACAATACGCCAGGGTCGAAGAGTCGCAGAGAGTTGCCCGCGCCGAGCTGGCAAAGAAGAAGGAGTCCAAAGGTCCCGATAGGCACCGTTCCGCCCGTCGGCCGAGTCCACCTCGCCGCCAAAGAGCTCTCCCACTGCTGCCGAGGAATCGCTCCCGGAGCCCACCCAGGCGATTCGATCGCTACACTCCACTAACCATGCCTCGGGTGCAGATCCTCATGGAGATAGAACGCCAGCTCCCCCGGCCAGCTCCTCTCTGAGGGAACCTGACCCAAAAAGACCCCACCAAATACTGCCGCTACCACCGGGAGTACGGCCATGATACTGAAGAATGTTGGCAACTAAAAAATAAAATCGAGAGGCTGATCCAGCGGGGACGACTGAATCAGTTCAGGAGGGCGCCCGAGCCAGGACAAGGAGGTGACCTCCAGCTCGAACCTTAACAACCTCCTCCTCCACCAAATTCGCCCGTGATCGGCCGCATCAACATGATCGAAGAGGCCGACGGATCGAGCCCCAGGGATGATGGTGAAGGATCGGCGCCAAAGAAGGCGCAGATGGGCGAGCTCTCTTTCTTCGATGATGATCTCCGAGGGATACAGTTCCCCCATGATGATGCATTAGTTATATCCCTCAATTTGAAAAACTATGATGTAAGTCGGATCCTTGTTGATAGTGAAAGTTTGGTGAATGTTCTGTACCTCGATGTGTTTGCCAAGATGAAATTACTCATGGAAAACCTTCGAGCCGTAGATTCCACTCTAATGGAATTCACAAGCGACGTCATCATCCCGGAAGGGGTCATAACCCTAACGGTCCGCGCAGGAGCCTGGCCCCTTGTGGCCATTGTTTACACGGACTTCCTAGTGACCAAACTCAGGTCCCCATACAACGCAATATTCGGCAGGCCCGGCCTAATGTCCCTCAAGGCAGTTGTCTCCATCCCACACTTATCCATGAAATTCCCCACCGAGCAGGGAGTTGGAGTTGTTCGGGGAAGTCAAGCCATAGCTCGGCAATGCTTCATCACCAGCCTTCAGTCCAGAGTGCCGGAGGTTAACGGGCTAGACGCTCGGGAGGACTTCGCCGAACAGCGAGGAGAACCAGCAGAAGAACTGGAGGAGGTGCCGTTGGATGAGGCTCGTCCGGACCGAACCATAAAAATCGGGTCGCTGATCAAGGGCGAACCTCGGCACAGATTGATCAAGTTTCTCCGAAGCAATGCTGACGCCTTCGCCTGGTGCGCTTCTAACATGCCGGGGATCAGCCCCGAGGTTCTCGTCCATCGTCTCAACGTGGATGAGATGCACAGGCCCATCAAGCAGAAGAAAAGGAGCTTTGCCCCGGAACGACAAAAGGCCATTGAAGAAGAAGTAGATAAACTTACAAAGGCAAACTTCATCCGGAAGGTAAATTATCCAAGCTGGCTATCAAACGTCGTCATGGTGAAGAAGTCGAACGGCAAGTGGAGGATTTTCATTGACTTCCCCGACCTCAACAAAGCCTGCCCGAAGGACAGCTTCCCCCTTCCCCGGATCGACCTGCTCATGGACGCCACCTCAGGTCACCAAATGCTGTCATTCATGGATGCTTATTCAGGCTACAATCAGATCCAGATGGCCCCCGAGGATGAAGAAAAGACCGCCTTCATAACCGATCGAGGTACTTACTGTTACCGCGTTATGCCCTTTGGTCTTAAAAATGCAAGTGCCACCTACCAAAGGTTGGTTAACAAAGTATTCAAGGAGCAAATCGGTCGGAATATGGAGGTGTATGTGGACGACATGTTGTCAAGAGCAAAGAAGCATCGCGGCATGTCAAGGACCTCTCAGAGAGCTTTGCAACGCTCCGCAAATATGGGATGAGGCTCAATCCGACCAAATGCGCCTTCGGCGTTAACTCCGGGAAGTTTCTCGGCTTCATGGTCTCCCAACGAGGTATCGAAGCTAACACCCAGAAGATTCAAGCTCTCCAACAAATGGCGCCCCCCGCATCTATTAAAGAGGTCCAGCGTCTAACTGGGAGGATAGCGGCCCTTAACCGCTTTGTGGCGCATTCGGCCGAGAGATGCCTCCCCTTCTTCAAAACCCTCCGGTCGGCTAAGAACTTCCGGTGGACTCCTGAATGCCAAAGATCATTTCAAGATCTCAAGAAATACCTCGGCTTGCCCCCACTTCTCGGCAGTTCGAGCCCGGGCGAGACCCTATTCTTGTACCTGGCTGTTTCAGAAGGTGCCGTCTATTCGGTGCTGGTCAGAGAGGAAAGCAAGGTCCAAAAGCCGATTTACTATGTCAACAGGCTGCTTTGCGATGCGGAGACAAGATACAGCAGGATTGAAAAAATGGTGTTGGCCTTAGTCACCTCAGTTCGGAAGCTGCAACCATATTTCCAGGCGCATTCTATGACGGTCCTGACCGACCAACCCATCAAGGCGATGGTCCACCGTCCCGAAACATCAGGAAGAATGACCAAATGGATCGTCGAGTTGAGTGAGCATGACATCCACTTTCAGCCTCGCCTAGCCATCAAAGCTCAGGTGCTAGTCGATTTCCTCCTTGAGTGTACCATCCCGAAGGACGGCTCCACCCCAGACTCCCCCGAAGAACCAAAATCTGGAGCCCGGTGGCTCCTCCATGTCGATGGGTCATCTAATGCTCATCGCTCCGGCACGGGCCTGGTTCTCACCAGTCCGGAGGGGGCAGTCTTTGAATATGGCGTCCGGTTCTCTTTCCCGGCCTCCAACAATGAAGCTGAGTATGAAGCCCTGCTAGCCGGTCTCTGAATCGCCCGCAACCTGAAGGTGGAAAAGCTTAACGCCTTCACCGACTCGCAGCTAGTGGCTAGCCATGTACGAGGAGAGTTTGGGGCTCGGGAGCCGAATATGGTTTGATATCTTCAAGAGGTGCGGAGCCTACTCCCCCATTTTTCCGAGTTTGAGATTACTCAGATTCCCAGATCCAAAAATGCCCGTGCTGATCTACTATCCCGATTGGCGACCGCGGAGTCAATGGACGCCGAACAAAGGTTCCACCTGGAGACCCTGGAGAAACCTAGCATCGCGGAAGCCGACCGAATAATGCAACTTGAGACCGAACCATCATGGTTCGATCCCATTCTGAAGTACCTCAAAGAAGGGTCGCTTCCGTCCGACCAGAGAGAGGCTAGAAAGCTAAAGCTGCAGGCCACCCAATATGTGCTGATCGATGATCAACTTTACAAACGGTCCTTCTCCATGCCACTGCTTAGATGCCTCCGCCCGTCCGAAGCAGATTATACTCTCCCTGAAGTACATGAAGGGATTTGCGGCAACCATCTGAGAGGCTGATCCCTATGTCACAAGGTGCTACGACAAGGCTATTATTGGCCGACTATGCAGACAGACGACCTTGTCCGAGCTTATGACCCATGCCAGAGGCACTCAAGCATTCAAAGACTCCCCTCCACTAGCCTGGTTCCTATATCCTCCGCTTGGCCCTTGGCCAAATGGGAGATGGACATCCTCGGCCCGTTCCCACTTGCCACGGGGCAGCGGAAATTTTTATTTGTTGCCATCGACTACTTCACTAAATGGGTCGAGGCGGAGGCGGTTGCACAGATAACCGAGGCACGAGCCAGAGATTTTGTGTGGAGGTCCATCATCTGCCGATTCGGCCTCCCGCATACCATAATCACTGATAACGGCAAGCAATTCGACAACCCAAAGTTCCGCCAGTTCTGTGAAGAACATGGAATCCGTCAACACCTCACCTCGGTCGGGCATCCGCAAGCCAACGGAGCAGCTGAAGTGACCAACATGACCCTCCTTCAGGGGATCAAAGCTCGTCTTTCCAGAGCCCAAGGCAGGTGGGCGGATGAGTTACACCACGTCCTATGGTCCAACCGCACCACCCCAAGAGTACCCACAGGCGAAACTCCATTCTGGATGGCCTTCAGCACAGAGGCCGTTATCCCTGTAGAGATAGGTCTCCCTTCGCTGCGAGTGGAAAGCTACTCAGAGGAAGCCAGCGACGACCAGCTCCACACCAACCTTGACCTGATAAGGAGATTAGAGAGAAGGCCCGGATCAGAGTGGCTGCATATCAACTAAGGGTGGCCCGCTACCATGCCTCCAGAGTCAAAGGGAAAGCTTTCCTGCTCGGCGACCTTGTTCTCCGGAAAGCCTCTGTTTCCAAACCGCTGGAACAAGGAAAACTGGCACCAAACTGGTAAGGCCCATACCAAGTGGCTGAGATCATTGGACCAGGAACCTACAAGCTACAAGATTTAACGGAAAGTCCATCCCCCGGACGTAGAACTCGGACAATCCTCGTAAGTATTATCAATAGGGTGCTGCTCACCAATCCTCGGCACGACCGAGTTACCTATCTGAACAGAAAATCCGAACCTCGGTTGGGCCGAGCAACAAATTCTCCGAACCTTGGCAGGGCCAAGTAAAAATCTCCGAACCTCGGCTGAGCCGAGCAACAAATTCTCCGCACCTTGGCAGGGCCAAGTAGAAATCTCCGAACCTTGGCAGGGCCAAGTAAAAATCTCCGAACCTTGGCTGGGCCGAGCAACAAATTCTCTGAACCTTGGCAGGGCCAAGTAAAAATCTCCGAACCTTGGCAGGGCCAAGTAAAAAATCTCTGAACCTCGGCTGGGCCGAGCAACAAATTATCCGAACCTTGGCAGGGCCAAGTAAAAATCTCCGAACCTCGGCTGGGCCGAGCAACAAATTCTCTGAACCTTGGCAGGGCCAAGTAAAAAATCTCTGAACCTCGGCTGGACCGAGCAACAAATTCTCCGAACCTTGGCAGGGACAAGTAAAAAATCTCCGAACCTCGGCTGGGCCGAGCAACAAATTTTCCGAACCTTGGCAGGGCCAAGTAAAAAATCTCCGAACCTTGGCAAGGCCAAGTAAAAAATCTCCGAACCTCGGCTGGGCCGAGCAACAAATTCTTCGAACCTTGGCAGGGCCAAGTAAAAAATCTCCAAACCTCGGCTGGGCCGAGCAACAAATTCTCCGAACCTTGGCAGGGCCAAGTAAAAATCTCCGAACCTCGGCTGGGCCGAGCAACAAATCTCCGAACCTTGGCCGGGCCAAGTAAAAATCTCCGAACCTCGGCCGGGCCGAGCAATAAAAATCTTCGAACCTCGGCTGGGCCGAGCAACAAATTCTCCGAACCTTGGCAGGGCCAAGTAAAAAATCTCCGAACCTCGGCTGGGACGAGCAACAAATTCTCCGAACCTTGGCAGGGCCAAGTAAAAAATCTCCTAACCTCGGCTGGGCCAAGCAATAAATTCTCCGAACCTTGGCAGGGCCAAGTAAAAAATCTCTGAACCTCGGCTGGGCCGAGCAATGAATTCTCTGAACCTTGGCAGGGCCAAGTAAAAAATCTCCGAACCTCGGCTGGGCCGAGCAACAAATTCTTCGAACCTCGGCAGGGCCAAGTAAAAAATCTCCGAACCTTGGCAGGGCCAAGTAAAAAATCTCTGAACCTCGGCTGGGCCGAGCAACAAATTCCCCGAACCTTGGCAGGGCCAAGTAAAAAATCTCTGAACCTCGGCTGGGCTGAGCAATAAATTCTGGCCAAGTAAAAAATCTCCGAACCTCGACTGGGCCGAGCAACAAATTCTCCGAACCTTGGCAGGGCCAAGTAAAAAATCTCCGAACCTCGGCTGGGCCGAGCAACAAATTCTCTGAACCTTGGCAGGGCCAAGTAAAAAATCTCCGAACCTCGGCTGGGCCGAGCAACAAATTCTCCGAACCTTGGCAGGGCCAAGTAGAAATCTTCGAACCTTGGCAGGGCCAAGTAAAAATCTCCGAACCTCGGCTGGGCCGAGCAACAAATTCTCCGAACCTTGGCAGGGCCAAGTAGAAATCTCCGAACCTTGGCAGGGCCAAGTAAAAATCTCTGAACCTCGGCTGGGTCGAGCAACAAATTCTCCGAACCTTGGCAGGGCCAAGTAAAAAATCTTCGAACCTTGGCAGGGCCAAGTAAAAATCTCCGAACCTCGGCTGGGCCGAGCAACAAATTCTCCGAACCTTGGCAGGGCCAAGTAAAAAATCTCCGAACCTCGGCTGGGCCGAGCAACAAATTCTCCGAACATTGGCAGGGCCAAGTAAAAATCTCTGAACCTCGGCTGGGCCGAGCAACAAATTCTCTGAACCTTGGCAGGGCCAAGTAAAAAATCTTCGAACCTCGGCTGGGCCGAGCAACAAATTCTCCGAACCTTGGCAGGGCCAAGTAAAAAATCTCCAAACCTCGGCTGGGCCGAGCAACAAATTCTCCGAACCTTGGTAGGGCCAAGTAAAAAATCTCCAAACCTTGGCAGGGCCAAATAAAAAATCTCCGAACCTCGGCTGGGCCGAGCAACAAATTCTTCGAACCTTGGCAGGGCCAAGTAGAAATCTTCGAACCTTGGCAGGGCCAAGTAAAAATCTCCGAACCTCGGCTGGGCCGAGCAACAAATTCTCCGAACCTTGGCAGGGCCAAGTAAAAAATCTCCGAACCTTGGCAGGGCCAAGTAAAAAATCTCCGAACCTCGGCTGCGCCGAGCAACAAAGTCTCCGAACCTTGGCAGGGCCAAGTAAAAAATCTCCAAACCTCGGCTGGGCCGAGCAATAAAATCTCCGAACCTTGGCCAAAGCCAAGGGCTACATTCTGCTACTTGAAACCTCGGCCAAAGCTGGGGAGCAGCCTTAGATATCAAGTTCCTCGAGCCAACCGAGTGATATTCCCGTGCCCTAGTCTCGCCCAACGACCTAATCATCAGCCAAAAGAGCAAAGCGCTCGCGCCTTAGCCGCACCCCAGGGCATCATTTGAAACAGGGTAACTTCTTGAATTCCCTAAAAATGAAGGCAAAAACCTCTTGATACTCCGGAAGAAGTAAAGGAACTCCTTCTGAAAGAACCACCTAGGTCTGCCACTGGTCCAAACAGAGACCAGTGACCCCCAAAGAAAACTCGGGTTCGGATTCGGGCAGCTTACAAGCCCCGACCAATCTAAATGACCTCCTAAACTATGTTCAAATTCGGGTGGTCTACGTGCCCTAAACGACATCCGCCCGTGATCTCCTAAAATTGGCTCGAACTCGGGCGACTAATAGATCCCAATCTGATACGGCCAAATGCTCTGGGAACAACAGAATGCACAGTATGATAAAACTTTGTATTCATTGATTAAAAAGGAGGGAAGGACAATGGCGGCAAAAGAAAAGAAAAAGAAGAAGAAGCCCTTGCTAGGGCTCGCTGTCACTTCCGGAGGCCAGCAAGTCTTCCAGGCGCCGGGAGAGCTCGCAACCTGTCGATGGAGAGATGACATCTCCCCCCGTTGCCGGTCCACCACCTCACGGAGGGCCTCGACCTCCTCATGGTGACACCACGTACTCTTCAACGACCCTTTCAAGCCACTGATGGCTCGCGAAGGCCGATGCCAAGGCCTCCCCATCGACCGTAATGGTGGGACGGCCCCCCTCCAGATGCAGCAAGCCATTGATCGATGCCCTTAAATCATTAGATGATCGCCCTCCCCTCAAGAAGCCATGTCGAAAACTATTCTAAAACTAAACCAGAGGGGTGGCGAAAACCAGCACCTCCCGTCCGTATTTATACTTTTGAAGCGAGTATTCCGATCAGTCGGGCCGTAACCACCGACCCGCGAGAACTCGCCACGTGTTGCCGATTTAATTGATGCCTGCAGAATCCTAAAGGTCGTGCCCCATCCCAAGCGAAATCGGTAATGCGGGCGGACTGTTCAGGAACCCCCTTTTTTCTTCTCTGGGAACTGGGTACCTTCCGATCTGCCGGCCCCCTGCAATAAATGCTCTCAACACTTCCCCAAGCTCTTTTAAGCTGGCTGCCTTTCGGGAACCGTGAAAAAGAAAGGGCTCCAGTGCCTAACAATAATTCATTCCCTCGGGACTAGTCGGGTCATAAATGGAGGGCCCGTTCTACCTTGACGCCCCTCACCGAACCCGCAGGGACATAGCATTATGACTTATGGTGGCGATCGAGCCACCCCACCAAGCGATTAATCTCCGAACCTCGGCAGGGCCGAGCAACAAAACTTTGAACCTTGGCAAGGCCAAGCAACCGTTCTCCGAACCTCGGCAGGGCCGAGCCATAAATATCCGAGCTCCAACAAGGTCGAGGCATGAATCTCCGAGCTTCGGCCAGAGTTAAGGGACATATTTCGCCACCAAACAACCCCTAAACCTCCATCTAAACCGGGCAGCTTACAAGCCCCGACTAGTTCGGATAGCGCGGGATCCTCGCCTAAAAACGAGCGAGATGCCCTTATGTCCTGCGGCCAACAACAACAGCTTGGCACAGAAGAAAAAAATTGAGAAATAGAGCAAAACTTTCTTTATTTCATTTGCCACCGAAACCGATTACAACTGCCTGAGAGGCATTACAAGAGCATTGAAATGCATAAAATAAAGACAGCACAAAGCTCGGGCAACTGCTCCAAAGCAGACTGGGCAACTGTGATGATCCGGCGTCCGGACCGACAAATCGAACAAACCGCAACGGTCAGCTCGAGCCGATAATGGGCGGGTGATGGACCAACAGTTGCGGCCAGCTTCGGTAAATAATGATATCTCGGCGACCCAACCGAGATATCAGAGTGATTGGAAAGGGTGGACGGATATTACCCCTAACCACCCAACCGAGAGGCCCCCCGACGAGTAGGTAGGAAGCCCGCGGACCCTGGCACGAACGCTCTCCCAAACCGAGTGTGTACCGCCCCACCTTGCCCAAACTCAAAGGCAAGGTACCTGCGGGCGGCACACCGTCGCCCCCTCCCCATGTGGCAAAGATTCCCCAGGCGGGCGAGCCCAGGAATCCAAACCAGGGGAGGAGGAGAATTCACACAACCCATGGGGAGCCCGCGTACACTTCCTACCGTACGTCCCCAAGGGGGAACCACAAAGGTCACACAGGAAGCGCATATGTGCGCTCTCCGTGTGATCTCTGCGCCCCTCCTGTGCGCTCTCCATATGATCTCCGGGGCTCATCCCCTAAGGGCGAACCATCTTCAGCAGCTCCTTCATCGCCCCAACTGTCCGGAGGCGAAGGGCTTATGAAAGGAAAGCTCGACCCTCCCACTCGCAACACCAGAAAATGAGCATGGTGGAAACTCCAAAGGGGAAGGAAACTTTGAGGATGGCCTAACACGACCCCTCTTCCCCCTTTTTATAGGCAAAAATGAACCGGGAACAGCTATCAAGGCCGAAAGCCCCGAGATTCAAACACCTAACCCATGCCTCCACGTGGCCTCCCAGGATGGAAGCAACGCCCCACTGCGCGCCGAGCCCATCGCCTGAACCATGACGCATGCAAAGATTTCCTTTTGATCCCGAATCATGGTTATTAAACGCAGAAAATCGCCCACTGATCTTACGGAAACTGACAGGTTCAGGAGATCGTCCTACGAAAGTAACATCCTCCAATGGTAAACGGGTGCATGCGCGTACGCCAAAACGACCTGCATGGAAAAAGACCAATGCCATAAAAGCCTTCCGGAAAGCGCCGGAGCAGCTTTTTGCTCCCCACAGAGCCGTATCATCAACTCCGGTGAAATAAAAACCGATCTACCTGCGGAACGGCAGAGCGCTGGCAGGGCAGCAAAAAGCACGAAAACCGATTGTTCGTCGATTGCTCCCCAAGGAAGTTAATCGCTCGAAGAACTTGTGCAACAAAATTGAACATCTCAAAACAAAAATGAACGCGAGGGCTACGCAAACTATTCTTTCATTCACCGAAAAAGGAAGTGACAAAAGAAACGAAAAATACATCAGCCCTCACAGGGGCTCACCATTGTCTCCCGGAACCGCCGACCGTTCTCCCTGATCCGCCGCAAGGCTACCCGCCTGCTGTTGGAGAGACGCCACGCGCCTCTCTAAGCGATCGTTAACCGCACGGAGGTGCATGATCTCCCTGGTGGAGGCGATCACATATTGTTCGGTCGCCTCCTGGAGTCGTTGTCGACTCGCCAACAAGGAGGCCAGGACCTCCCCGTCGACGACGGTCTGAGTGCGGCTCCTACGAGCCCCCCAGCGAGTGTTGGCATCGTCGGCTGGTGCTCCGGTTGACCTTCCGCCATCCTTGGAAGCCATTCCGTCGGCGCAAGCTCGTATCAAGCTAGCAAAGGTCGTCGAATGAAATGGCCAACGATAACCGGACCCCCCATCGGTATTTAAACGATCCAAGCAAGAAATCTACCTGCTCCAGCCATCGGCCCTCGAGCCACCGACACAAAATCCCGCCACATGTCGCCGCTTTGGTAACCTCTCATCCGTCGGCCCTAGCCGACCTACGTCGGCCCTAGCCGACCTACTTTGTCGGCCCTAGCCGACCTACTTTGCCTAGCCGACCTACTTTGCCGCCCTAGTCCGACCTACCTTATACATGCCGACTTATTTCGTCTGTCGGCCCTAGCCGACCTACCCTATCCGTCGGCCTTAACCGACCTGCTTCATTCCTCAAGTTTTAATTAATCTATTGCATCGCTCAAACATGAACCGAACCAGATCGTCTCTCGGTTCACCAGTCAAGGCTATCGCCCCGCCTTGGACCCAGCCAATGCGTTCCCTCGATCCTGAATAAAAACCAAACAGCGCCAACAAGCCATAAGTCGCTTGCGATTGGGGCGAAATTTGGAGCGAAGGACCGCCCAAGAAAAAGCACTCAAATGGAAGCGGAAAGTTCATTCATTAAAGAACGTCAGGCAGAGTTACAGCTCGGGAAGCAAAACGTAGAAGTGACTTTTAAAGGTCGGGAACCGCGTCAGTTCCAGGAGAACCCCCAATTACATCTGCAGAGGCATGACTTGATTCGCCCTTCTCGAATATCTTAGCCTCCTCGGGCAGTCTGCGAATGTCCTCCAGAAGCTGCGGCCTCGCTGGGACCCGGGGCGGCACCAAGATCGGTATCCGAAGCGTCGATGTACTCATCCTCCTCTTCACCCCCGGAGTCACCGGCGTCAAGAGCTTCAGCATCCAGGAAAGAGAGATCCCATTCTGGATGCTCGCTGGATATCTTGTCTCTGCATTCTTCCACTCCGAGTTGGAAGGCGTCAGTACCAATTACATCCTGTTCGCCCTTGAGCATGGCGAGTTGCATCTCAACCTCGGCCAATTGGCTCCGCAATAGGGCAACTTGCCTCTCAGCTTCCGCGACCTGAGCCCGCAGAAAAAGTTTGCTCCTCGAACTCGCCGGCCCGCCTCGAGTTCCGAACTCCTACCTCGGCTAGATGCAAGCTCACCTTGCAAGGCCCGATTGTCCAGCCCTAATTTTGCCATCTGCGAAGCCAGAATCAGTCGGCACCACGAGGAACCAACAAAGGAAACTAAAAAAGGGGAATAGGATCGTACCTCCTCCTCTTGTCGGGCCAACCTTTTGGTCAGCTCCTCGGCCTCACCCCTGGCCCTCGCTTTATCGGCCCTAACCAACTCGACCCTTTCTTGGAGAGCGTTAATTCTCAACTGCTTATCTTCGACCTCTCCCCGGGCTTGGGATAGCTCGTCACTCAGCCGGGCTATCATCCCTTCGTGCCATTTAGCGCTGACTCTCAAGTCAGCGACTTCGCAATCGCGCCGCTGCAGCTTCTCCTCTACTTCATCGAGCATTCTGGCCAGGCGTTTTCTCTCGTCGGCGGCCTCCTTCCCCAGCCGGCCCAGACTCTCATTATGTTCTTTCTGCATCGCCGCCACTTCCTCAGAATGCTTTGACCTAACTCGAGCCAACTCCAAGCACGCGTCGTCGTTCTTCGCCAGGAGCCCCTGCAGCTCCTCCACTTTACGCTTTTGCTTAGACGCTTCAGCTAGAGCGGCCTGATACGACGCCTTCATCCCCGCCAAGCTTTCGTTGCTAGCGGCCAGGAGTTCCTCGAACTTCTCGGACGCCTCTGCTCGCGATCGGAGTTCGGCGCTGGCTCTCCTGGCCTGAACGCCGGCCCCCGTCGCCAAACTCAAACGCCAGCACATCGCCCGAGAAAGCAAAACACTCTACAGGATAAAGAATGAGTAAGAATATGCAATCAAGTCAGCCGGAAAGTATCCGCCACCCAAGAATGGTGACTCACCCGAGAGGCGTAGGCCCGTGTCATCTTCATGAGGGTCGATTGTCAATGTCGGGAAGAAGATGGACACTTTCGGCCACGCCCTGCTGCCCGAACGCGGCATCAACCAACTCCAGGTCCGCAAACTTGTCCGCCGAGGGATCCGCACCCGGGTACAGGGCCGACCTCATTAAAGCGGAAAATGCCTCCTCAACGTCCATGTTCGAGCTACTGGGCTGGCCGTCTCCACCCGAGGAAGTCAACCCGGGCGACCCCCGACTGAGAAGCCTTCAACTTCCCAGCCTCTTCTATCAGAATTCTGGCTTGAGCTTCCTCAGACAATTCGGCCAACCCAAGCGCCAGCCTCCCCAAAACCCTTTTTGAAGGAGTCTCCATTGCGGGACTCTCATCTCGCTGCGCTCCCTCTCCCGACCCGTCTCCTTCGGTCACAGTCACCTGCGTCTCCTCTGCAGGCTTTGCCGAAACCTCTATCCGGCTTGCTTCTCGAACCGGCTCGCTACCCAAACCCAAGAGGGAGCTCGCCAACTACGGCCGCTCCCTCTTGCTCTCCTACTAAGGTCGGGAGTAAACCCGCGGTTGGGGGAAGCCCCCAGAAACGACGACTTCCGCCGAATCCGTCGTCGGCTCATCTTTCAAAGGGGATGCGGCCGGAGGAGCCAATGGAATCTCATCCGAGCTATCCGATAGTTCCACCACAGGGGGACAAGGGATCTCAGCTGTCCTCCTCAAATCCTCCCTTGCTTCCGATGCTCCCGTCGTGGCCACTCCGGCATCCGGCGAGCATCTTACGGAAGTATGAGCCCTCTTCTCGGGCCTACTTCTCTCCGCGCCGCTGCTCTCCCCTGGGCGCTTGCCTCTCTTCCTCTTGACAAGACTTGACAACGCAGACCTCTTGGCTGCAAGAGCAGGAAAGTATGCAATTAAATCCAAACACGTTCGCCTGGATAACAAACAACGGAGAAGACAAAAGGGAGGACTCACCTTGCGGGTCCAGAGGACTAAGCCCGGCCGCAAAAAGAGCACTCTCCGATAGCAAATCATTGGCCGAGAACACCTGGCCGTTGCGGAGGATCCAAATCTTTCTCCTCCCGCTCGGACAAAACTGGATGCGTTTCCGCATCCCGAACAAAATTTCCCATCTCCAAGGGAAGTCGGAACCAATGTTCCCCTCGGCGATGATGAATCGACTCTTCCATCCCTTTATGGAGGACGCTTATCCACAATCGTTTTGAAGGACCTCCGAGGTCCGATGTAAGGCCACTCCGATTTCCTCCCGGGTATTAGATGATAGCAGGCGCGAAAAGAGGGAGAGTGGCGACGATCTGAATCTGATGGCACATTGAGATAAATCCGATAATACTCCACCAGCTATTTGGGGCCACCATCGCCGGACAGATGTTGTAATGTGTCATGATTTCCTTCACCAAGGGATGAAGAGGAAACCGGAGGCCTGCTTTCAAACTGTCTTCGTAAATGAAGACCCCATGCTCCAGATCTCGCGAGACCCTATGCTCAGGTCCCGGCAATCGCAGAACGACGTCTGGGGGTATACCATACCTCTGGCGAATCTTTCCCACATCCTCAGCAACGATCTCCGTAGCTACGTCGTCGGGGCTCATCGTCATCCTAGCCGAAAAAAGCACCAGGCGAAACAGGCAAACATCGCAAAGATGGGACTCTCCAGAAAACAGAATGAGAGGATATTGCAAACAGATACAGCGCTGCTATCGCTTTGCTTCCCCCTAAGGAAGCCATCTTAAGAAGATGAGGCGCTTCGCCCGAGGCATCCGAAACCGCCTCGACAAACGCCGCGTTAATCGGGATTTGCTACGTGGCGTTTCCCAACCGTCACCCCTGGAGGAGCCTTACCCACGAAGGCATGATGACCTCGCTGCATTAATTAGGGTATCACTGCGCGGGCTGTCTAAACCGGATCGTCCATCCAAAGCGTGCCACCTGGACTTATACTCCCTATGCCCGAACCTGCGCTTCGAACTAGGGAGTGGAGGGCATGTGTTGGGGGGTAAAATCATCATTGCATCAATATTCGTGCGAGGAGGCTAAGACCGACCCCGTCCCTCCGCCCGCCATGATGTCCCCGAGCTTCCCGTAGCTCGGCTCCCCGAGCTCCCGTAGCTCGTCTTCCCCAAGCTTCCCATAGCTCGGCTCCCCCGAGCTCCCATAGCTCGTCTTCCCCGAGCTTCCATAGCTCGTTTTCCCCGAGATTCCTGTAGCTCAGCTCCCCCGAGCTCCCATAGCTCGTCTCCCCCGAGCTTCCCATAGCTCAGCTCCCACGAGCTTCCCATAGCTCGTCTTCCCCGAGCTTCCGTAGCTCGGCTCCCCCGAGCTCCCATAGCTCGTCTTCTCCGAGCTTCCCATAGTTCATCTTCCTCGAGCTTCCGTAGCTCGGCTCCCCCGAGCTTCCATAGCTCGTCTTCCCCGAGCTTCCGTAGCTCGGCTCCCCCAAGCTTCCCATAGCTCGTCTTCCCCGAGCTTCCGTAGCTCGGCTCCCCTGAGCTTCCCATAGCTCGTCTTCCCCGAGCTTCCATAGCTCGGCTCCCCGAGCTTCCTATAGCTCGTCTTCTCCGAGCTTCCGTAGCTCGGCTTCACTGAGAGACCCACGGTCCAACACTCACCTCCGCGGAACCTGGCAAGGAGAGCCTAGGCCTATCGTAACAGCATCTCAGGCAAAGAATTATGTTGAAGAGTGGTCTAGAACCTAATACGGCTACCTGGACCTACGCACCTACCAGATCCCAAGCCATCAAGGAGCTCTCCTAGCCGTCGATCCCTTAACAAACAAGATACGGATCCCAACGGCCCCACAACGGCCTGATTCGATCCATCTCCGTATCCTAACAACCTTCGAACCTTCCAGAAGGCGCTCAAGATCCAGGTGACAACCTATAAATATGACACTCCCAGATCCCTCAGGTATGCGCTCACTCTCACTCTCCCACTCTCCCCAGCTGCTCGTCGGTGCTCCCCCCTCTAGAGCTCCCGATCGGCCGCCCCTGGAGAGACTCTCCGGAGAGATCCACCTCCCCATTTTTTGATTGATCGCCGATTTCTCCCACTGACTTGAGCGTCAGAGGGTCTCCCATGGAGGGCCACTCCCAACGCCTCTCGCGCGAGGACTTCTGTGCAGGTCCGCCCCAGGAGATCGACTGCGCCCGACTCGGAGGACCAGACCAATATCTGCATTTCAGAAAATAACATATCCTGTTCGGAGAGCTTTCTGAAGTGTTAACTCCATATTTTTTTATAATTTATTATAGCACTTATACAAAGCACAATATCCAGTAATCTTTGTACGCAAAGTCACCAAATTTTCCCGACTGTATCTTCACAAATAATAGTTTGCTGGTTGATTTATGCGATGCCATAAATTATAATCCTCTTTGATCAAAAGACCTGTTTCATGCTTAAGAGCTTCCCAGTGAGTGTTTGGTCCTAGCTATGCATAAATCAATTTCGTGCTTAAGAGCTCCTAGTGAGTGTTTTTGAATTACTTGTTTCTGCTCATGATCATAACTGATTGTCTATGATTGACATTGATTTTTTTAAAAAAAATTAAAAATTATGGTGGTGATGTACTTGTGTAGGTTTGTGATGATCGGCATTCTGAGTTAATACCCTTGCTTGGACAGAAATTTTATATATCACAGGCAAAGCTGAAGCTGGATTTGAGTTTGATGGAGAAAGGCATTGCCCTCAGCCAGTGAGGCACACATGCCTGAGATTCTATTTTAATGATCAATTCAAAAAAAATTATTTTAAGATAACACGACACTATTTTGTGATGCAAGGGCGGCCTTAACATACTGATGTTGAATCAAGTTGGAATTCAAGCAGATGAAATAGAAAATTACTTCCTGAAGATGCATAGCAGCACTCAATTCACTGTAAATTGATGTCTTAGTGGTGCTTATTAAAGCTAATAAATATATCGCCATTTTGACTCAAAGCTGTTGTTGGAGCTCACTCAATTCACTATTTGGTTTTTCTGGTAGCATACTTATAAAATGCTTTTGTTTTTACACCTGATGAGCTTTAAGGGATTAAAGAATAAGTTCTTTTCATTCACAGCAGCGATTTTTGTTTTTCAAGTTCTCTTATGCCATTCAGCCATTAAAATGTTTACGTTACTTGCCTTGAGTGAAAATGAGTAATAGTTTTTAGCCATTAAATGTTCATTCACAACAGTGGCCCCAATGTAGGTATAGTTTCTCCCAGCAATGAGATCGGAAGTGCTGTAGCAATCTGCAAGGAGACTAGAGGTATAAAAGGTGATGAAGAAAAAAAGAATCCACCCAAGCTGTGATATGGCTCATGCCAGCATTAATAGTTTGATCATTACAAGTTATCTCTTTGACTTATCTTAAACTTAATAATTTGATGTCTAATGTATAAAACATTAGTGTTATTGATGTATACAAATATATTCATCTTATTTTATGAAATATATTTTTATTCTTAAATTTAAATTTTCACCTATAAATTCATTAGAATGCATTAAATATATTATAATTTAAAAATAATTTTAAATTTATAAGAATAAAAATTTGATGAAATTTTATTATGTTAATGATGGATTAGTGATGGATTTCTGATAATAGTGATGGATTAGTGATGAAAATAGTAGTGATTGATTAGTGATGGAATAATACGGATGACTGATGACATACATTCCGTCAATAATCTATCACTAAACTGTGATGAAATATTCGTGACGGATTAGTGACGAAAGTTTTAATGACTAAATTTTTGTCAACAATCCGTCACTAAATTGTGATGGAATAGTGATGGAAATATTTGTGATGGAATAGTGATGGAATAATGAGTGATGGATAGTTCGTCACTAATCCGTCACAAATTTTTGATGAAATATTTCGTCATAAATCCGTCGCTATTATTTTGTGACGGACCTCTTTAGTGACGGCAAAATTGTGACGATAAGTTTTTTGTCATAATCCATCACTAAACCTAATTTGTGATGGAATAGTGATGAAAATTTTTGTCACTATTATGCTATTTTCTTGTAGTGAACAATATGTATGTATGTACGTGTATACATGCGAGCATGTATAAGTATGTGTATAATAGTTAGACTACATATTTCGCATGAACTCTTTAAAAGAGTTGATATTTCAAAATTGATCATGGACTATCTAACTGTAAGATTCAAATTATAGAACATAATCAATATCATTTAAAATGTTTAAAATTTAAAATTTATGTATTTTATATGTCTCAAACTTAATCTTCAAATAGGTGTTAAAATAGATAGTACGTACTCTTAATAAAATGATATTATATCTTAGTATGGTTCATACTTGAAAATCCAATGAATTTAAATGTACTCATATGTATAAAATAGATTTCTGATTGTATACCTTATCTTGATTTTATCATACTGATATAGAGATGCTATTCATTTTTGTACTGACCTGAAGCATATGTTAGAAATCATCAAAATAAATAGATTTTGATTTCTATTTTTTTTTAACTGTAAATACCAGTCATTGTTTTCAATCTTCAATTTGAGTGGCAAATCATTAATTTTAAAATAATTATCTTCTTTTATAGAGAGTAAGTACAAAGTATACAGTCTAACTAGCTACACACACACACACACACACACACACACATAAAATTAGATATTATATAAAATTAATTTTAATATACTATTGTATTTAGTATAATAATATGTATCAGAATTAATGTATACTTACTATGGTAATAGTATATTATAGATAATTATATTGACATATCCATGCAGCTAAAAATTGTTGCCTGGATACCGCATCTCTTTCAACATCATACAAATTTGCATGGCTGTCAACGAGGGCAACAAAACAGAAAATAAATAAATAAATAATTATGACAGCAAATGAATTGTTGCAGTTCCATTTGCAGCTGCAAATCTGCTTGCATTTAATAAGATTCGCAGGCAATCAAAGTCTCTTAGTACAATTTTATTCATAATCTTCTCAAATTGGGGATGTTACGGGGTAAAATCTATAACATCGTGGATCTCCATGCAATCTGTTTTCTTTTAATGGAGGGGTTTCATGCAACTTATTGGCTTTATTCACTGCTATAGAAATTTAATTAGACTACGTCTAAAAAATGTCTTTATATATAGACTACGGTTAAAAGTATTTTAAAAAACGTAGTCTTTTTGAGTGTAGTCAAAAAATATGAGCGTAGTTAAAAGTCCTGGTTTAGACTACGTTTTTAGATGTAGTTAAAAGTCAAAAAAAAATGTAGTCTTTAAATACATTTAGACTACATTTTTATCAGAAATTGTAGTTAAAAGTCAAAAAATGTAGTCTTTAAATACATTTAGACTACATTTTTATCAAAAATTATAGTTAAAGATCAAAAAATCATAGTTTTAAATATATTTAGACACGTTTTTATCAGAAACTGTAGTTAAAAGACAAAAAAATGAAGTCTTTAAATACATTTAGACTACTTTTTCATCAAAAAATGTAGTCTATTATGTACATTTAGACTACGTTTTGATATTGAAAACATAGGATAATATCCAATCTTGTCATACAAACATATACTTTCAATTCCAAAAAATTCTAAAAATATTGAATTGAAATATCCAATATGTCATCATAGAAACATATTCCAAAAAATATCAAATACATTGAATTAAAATATCCAATTTTCTTCAATATTTCTTCGATGCTAAATCTCAAATACATTTAGTACCAATTTTTTTCAAATGAAATCTTGCAAGTACTCGACCCATTCTCCATGCATAATGTCGATCTCTTTGTTTATAAATTTTCTTCTCAGCAAACTACATATATACACATAAGTTACTCAGAAAAGAGCACTAAATGACACATGATACAAAAATCTAAAATCATAAAAAGTACTACTTATATATATGAATCATGTACGCAATAATAACCTACCTTTTCATCAGTTGAAATGATATGATTCTCAAGTTTTCACCAACTTTGCAATACCTACAAAAATACCCCTACATTTGGCAACAAATTTTTCTATGATTACCTTGGCCGTTAATCATTTTGAACATCATTATCAAAACTAAACTCGCTGCTCATCACCATGGTTCAGTCCCCAAGATCAGACTTAATCATATAATTTTAAATAAATCCATTTTCTTAGGCTCATGTAACCTATTTTATTTTAACCCAACATAAACATCATATGATATTTGATGAAAGAGAGCTCAGATTATGCATCTTTAAACCCTGATTTGAACCCACTAAGTGAGATTAGCCAAACCCCATGAATTCTATAATTAAATCCTAAGGTTTTCTTCCTATTTTTAATTTAAAAATCAGCCCATGACTTGAAACAATGGCCCACTGATTCAAGCCAAGCAACCAAGCCCAGCACCCAAAAAGAAGGCTGAAGCCTTTTAAATTATATTTACAAAAATGCATAATCAGATTATGCACCTCTAAACCCAAATTTAAATCTACAAAATGACTTAGCCAAACGTCATAAATTATATAACTAAATCCTAACATTTTTTTTTTCCATTTTTAACTTAAAAACTAGCCCCAAAGTCTTGAACCAGCCGGCCCACTGGTTCAAGCCTAGCCCAATAAGAAGGTTTCAGCCTTCTTCTCACGTGCTCACGTAAACCCCCGCTCCCCTTCCACTTCAATGCAAGAGCCTCTTCGTCTTCTTCCCTCACACGCGATTCCTCCCGCACGCTGGCACCTCCCACGCTCGTCGCCGCCATGGTCGGCGATGGCAACAACCTCCTCCGGCGAGATCCCCGAGCCCGACGCCTGTCCCTCTCTCCGTTCTCTCTCCCGTCTCTCTCCCTCTCTGTTCTCTCTGTCACCCTCTCTTCTCTCTTTCTCTCTTCCCTCCAACCCATAGCTAGGTCCCGCTCCTCCGGCTCCCTCCTTTCCCATCGCTCGATCATTGCCGGTGAATGGCAGCGGCGCTCGCCACTAGGCTGAGCGGCCTCTCCGAACCCAATTAAAAACAGGGGAGTTTTCTCCCAACCGGAATCCTCCCCGGCCGTGCCTCCTCATCGCTGGCCACCATGGCAGCGGTAAGCGACGACAACTCTCTCTCTTCCCGAATGATCCTCTAGCCCCGTGATCCTCCCCTACTCTTTAATTAGAAGATCTTTCAGTCTATCAACTGGAATCAAAGAAATGGTCGTGGAACAGAGGAATAGGAAACAGAACAGAGGAAAATACCTGCATCAGAAGATTATCCCCCGTTAACCCGAAGCAAAAACTCCCCTTTCTTGCTCCTTGCTTCGCCTCCCTTCCCTGCATCCTTGTGCATCGAATTGAGCACATCATTTACCTGAAAGCGCATGCTCTCCAACACCGCCCGAGCAAGGTACTGCTTGTTCGTGAACCCCGTGATCCCAATGCACACCCCTCTCGTATCCTCCTCCGCTCTCCCTCGTCTGGTCCCCCACCAGACGCCGCTCCAGGTGCCGGTGGGCTGCCGGCCGTGGCTCAGGCCCGCGGGCACGCCATCGGGCTGAGCCAAACCCCACGTCGGCACCCCTCTTGCCCCCTCTCTCTCCGATCGTTATATTAAAAAAAAATTTACGTGTAGTTGAATCTCAGCCGTGATCGATGGTGATGGAGTCTTCTCAACCTTAATTCCAAGTGGTGGGCGATAGAGTCTCCACAAATAAAACCCTATAACAAAACTATGGATAGAAAAAAGAAATTTGATTTTAGGTATCGCGAGGGTTTCATTTAGAAAAAGAAGGGAAGTGAATTAGAAGAGGAAAATTATATTAGACTATGTCTTAATTAAAAATATATTAGACTACGTCTTAATTAAAAATATAGTCTTTTATATTATAAAATATTAAAATATAGTCTTTTTATATTATCAGATAATATAAGACTATGTCTTAATTAAAAATGTAGTCTTTTATATTATAAGATATTAAAAATAGTCTTTTTATATTATAGATAATATAAACTACGTCTTAATTAAAAATGTAGTCTAAAATATATTATCAGATAATATAAGGCTACATCTTATTAAAAAATGTAGTCTTTTTATATTATCATATAATATAAGACTACGACTTAATTAAAAACATAGTCTTTTTTTTGGTATAGACGAACGATCACACTATCCTAGTGCGAGTCAGTCCAGAATTATCAAAGTACAAAATTTGCTTGAGAGCTAAGGGACATGTGTCGCCCTGATTCCAAGACCAAAATCCCATATGAAGGGCCACAGCCGATGCTACCAGTCAGCCGCTGAATTAGCTTCCCGGTAGATGTGCCGGATATGGACTCTGGGAGAGTCATGCAGAATCGCACGAATGTCACTGAGGAGAGGGTTGGACGGGGTATGGTCACAATCACCCGACTGAAGCCACCGGATGATAGTCAGAGAATCCCCTTCAATGAAGAGGCTGTGAGCATAAAGTCTCCGAACAGCATGGAAATACCAGCCCATGCAGCATGAAGCTCAGCCAGAGGGACCGACGAGTCTAAGGAAGCAAAACCGCCAGCTAACAATAAAGCACCATCAGACCCCCAAATAACAAAAGCAGACCCCGCGAGTCTTCCCGAACACTCCCGTCAAAGTTGATTTTCACAAATCCTGGAGGGGGGGTTCTCAAGATATAAAAACCGTATGATGGTTCGCTGTCATAGCAGCAGGGATCCCCAGTGGCCAAAGTTGCAAAAATCGATACCTTTGAACAGAAGAGCACTTTCAGCAACCATGGATCTGATCTTCCGCTCTAATCCAAGAGGAGAGATAGTAACATCAGCAAAGATAACCTAGTTCTGCGACAGCCAGATCTGATAGGCAGTGATAGCCCAAAGAATGCTCCGCTATCGAGAGGCTCTCCGAATATCAACAAGGAATTGGGAGCACAGAGAACCAGAACCATTAACTCCACATATATACCCTGTCCGCATCCAAATCCGCCTCCATCTGTGGCACGAAAGGATCGCATGGTCAATAGTCTCCTCCTCCTCTCCACACAGCGGACAAGTCACCTCAATAGGGAAACCCCTTCTAGAAAGCAAGGAGCAGTAGGGGAGGCAATTCCACATGATCTTCCATAAAAATAACTGGACCCTAGGATGAATGGGGAGCTTCCAAATCCAGATAGCATCCCTCGAGACTAGAGGCTGGGATCTATACTCCTCGATAAGATCCAAAGTGGGAGCCCTAGGAAGACAGGATCTACGCCATAATCTAGTATCCTGGGAGGGGCCAGGATAATAGGAATGGAGAGAATCCGCCTAGAGAGCTCCTCCCCAAATAACCTGTCGACAGCTTGGGAATCCCAAGAGGACGAATCCTGAGTAATGAGCTCCCGAACTCTCATGCCAGGCGGAACATCCGTGCTAATGAATGATGGCCAACTAAAAAGGTGGAGACCCGAAATACAAGTATCCTGAACAACATCAACCGAGGCACTGTCACCAATCATCCAGGAGACATTGTTCAAGATAGTCGGAGCATGACGACACACCTCTCTCCAAAAGTATGAATGCCCCCGAGTAGATAGAAAATCCGAAGAAGGAGACCAGGCACCATATCTCGCACGCATAGTGGAGCTCCAGAAACAGTGAGGATAAGAATAAATCTTGAGGCATGCCTGGCCAACAGAGCCTCTCTCCTAGCAATCAAGGACTGGATACCAAGACCGCCCTCCCGCAGAGGCATACAGATCGACTCCCAAGCCAAAAGATGAATACCATGACCGTCCTGCATAGAAGCCCACAAAAAGTCCCTGAAGCAACGCTCCAACCTTCGAAGACACGAAATAGGGACCACTGCATTAGATAGAAGATACATAGGGAGAGACGTAAGCACTGAGCGAATAAGGGTAATCCTCGCCATCATAAATAAGTTGTACACCTGCCAACCATCCAACCAGTCCCGAATGCATCGCTCGAGGTAAGTATAATCACTGATATGAGGATGCCTACCCAAGAGAGGGATCCCCAAATAAGAAAGCGCATCTGCCTTATTCGAGATGCCCAGAGCTTGATGTATGACATCCCTGGTTGACCTGGAAGTCTTAGGGCTGAAGCAGATCGTAGACTTATCTAAGTTAACCCTCTGGCCAGAAGCACCACAATAGCTCAGAATAATAGAGCCAAAACCACCAGCATTCTGAAGAGAAGCTTGACCCAACAAGATGCAGTCGTCCGCAAAAAGGAGATGGGAGAGGGGGGGCCCCGAGGAAGCAACCATAAAGGGGGCGATAAGCCCATCCTGTTGAGCCTGATGAAGAGCGCGAGATAGATCATCCGCAGCCAAAACAAACAAAAATGGGGATAATGGACAACCCTGTCTTAGGCCCACAGAAGATTGGAAGAAAGATGACTGCACTCCATTAACAATTAGAGAGAATGATGGCTTCAGGATGCAGGCCATAATCCAATCAATAAATAAAGCATGAAAACCAAATTCAAGCAGGGTTTGGTGCATGAAACTCCAGCTCATCCTGTCGTAGGCTCGCTCCATGTCTAACTTGATGGCCATAAGACACTGCCTGGCTGGAGCTCTGTGGAGATCATGCATAAACTCCTGCGCAATAAGGACATTATCAAAATGCTCCGACCTTTGATGAAAGCCCCCTGTTCAGAAGAGATAAGCTGAGGAATAACCACCTGCAGACGGGAGACTAAAAGGCGAGCACAAACCTTATATAAGGTAGTGCAAAGACTGATCGGCGAAAGTGCTGAGGAGAAGAGGCATCCGGGCGCTTCGGCACAAGGGTGATGAGAGTCTGATTCTAATATGAAGGAATGGATCTGGACAGGAAAGCACTGTAGACAGCCTGAGTGACCTCCCAACCGACAATATCCCAATAATGACGAAGAAGAATGGTGAAAACCATCCGGGCCAGGTGCCTTATCGGACCCAAGGTCCCATAAAGCCGAACGGATCTCATCATCAGTGATAGGCCTGATCAGCAGGTTGTTCTGGAGCTCAGAGACCTTCTTAGATGAAGGAACCTTGACAACCGGCGCCCCCACCCCAGTAGACTCCGTCCATCTAGATAGAAAGAACTGGAATAGCTAATCCCGGATGATGACAGGATCCTCCGGGGAGTTGCCCTCCGCATCAACTTACCGCCTAATCCTATTAGCAGCCCGACGCTTCAGAGTGGCCTGATGAAAGAATCTAGTATTGCGATCCCCCCTCTCGAAGCCACTGAACCCTAGATCGCTGCCTCCAATAGGACTCCTGCTGCAGGAGCAAGGAATGATGAAGAGCAAGCTTAGATCTGAGAGAGAAGAGATTAGTATCAAAGAGATAGCCATCCCAATCCTCCCTATCCTGCAAGGCGGCAATATCAGCTTCCACCTGCTCAATGTTTCTCACAAGATTCCCAACCTCCAATCTGTTTCATCTCAATATACGACGTCTCAGCAGCTCCAACCGCCTAGAGAGATGATAAGAAGCATTACCCCTCATCTGTAGGTGCCAAACCTGAGCCACAATAGACCGAGCCAAGGGATAGGAGGTCCAGAACTGCTCAAATCTAAACTGCCGCCGCTGCACTAAGTAAGTGACAGTGGATATCAAGAGAGGACAATGATCAGAGGCGACGCGAGGCAGATGAGTGACAGTGGCAGAGGGGAACATCTGAGTCCATTGGGCAGTGGCCAAGGCTCTATCCAACCTTTCCCAAACTTTAGCCGAACCCTGGCGGTTGTTACACTAGGTAAATTGGGGACCCGAGAAAACCAAATCCAAAAGACTAGCTAAGGAGATAAAGGATCTGAACTCCATGATATCTGGAGTATCAGTAACCCGCCTACCGCCTCTCTTCTCATTAGCAGCAGTAATGCAGTTGAAGTCACCAGCCAAGATAGAAGGAATACCCTGAGCAAGGAGAGAAAGACTCTCAGTCCATAGATGTTGACCCAATTATTAATTTGATGATAAACAAAACTTTTGAGTATAACTCATGAAATTACTAATGATTTTGATTAAATGTTTCAGTTTATAACTTGTTTAAATGATCAAAATCTCGAAAGAAATCAAGTTCGGAGCTCAATTCTAATGTCAAGTTAAGATTGCAGACATTAGAGTCGACACCTAGAATCACAAAGTCGACTCCGAAAAACGGCACGGCCTAGAGTCGACACCTGGAACCTGTAGAGTCGACTCCAATAGAAAAATAGAAAGATGATTTTTCGGATCTCAAATTAGAGTCGACTCCAGAAAAGTTAGAGTCGACTCCAGAAGCAAAATGTGTCGACTCCAGAAAAGTTAGAACAGACTCCAAATCGGGCTATTTGGGGATTTCAAGTTAGAGTCGACCCTAGGAAAGTCAGAGTCGACTCCAGATTGTCAGAAACGACTCTCAGATGTGTCAGAACGTCTCTAAACCTACTTTTTACTTTAAATCTCAACGGCTATTACCTTATTTGTTCCGAACTTTTCTTCCATTTTGATTATAATAGATAGTTTTTATCTATTCTTTGTATTGGAAGAATCTATAAAAGGATGATGGATATGACCATTTAAATAGAGAGAAAAAGAGGGAAAAACAAGAAAAATAGAGAAGAAAAAGAAGAGAAAAATCCGAGAGAAAATCAGAGAGAAAAATCAAAGGAAAGATCGTATTGATTTCCTGAAAGAAAAGAGAGAAATCCCTAGTCTTCACACTTTTATTTTGAGGAGATTTCCAAGTTTGAAGAAGTAAATGAGCAAGCCCTAGTTCCTGTTTTTTAACAGTTCTTCTGAGCTTCAAGAGAATACTCAAGGAAGATCCATTCAAAAGCAAGGAAGAGGAGAAGAATCAAGCCATTAAAATATGCAAATCAGGCTTTTATTTCTATATCTTTTTGTTTGATTAGTAAATTTTTCTTATTTGCTCATTTAAGGAGCAATTATTGTATCAAACATTCTTATACTTCTTGTGAACTGAGTCAATCAGGTGATTGAATCAGTTGAGGCAATTTGCCTTGTGCAAGCAGTTGCTTGTGTGTAAGGTTTGTGCTGGTGAACCTTGGAAACCAGCTGGGTTCGTTGTGCACCCGGAAAACAACAAGTTTGAGTTGTGATCTTGTAAAATAACTCTGCTATAATCAAGATTGATTATAGTGTGGACCCAAGAGGTACTTGGGAGTGGACGTAGGTATAGGTACACCGAACCACTATAAAATTTCTGTATTTGCCATGCTTGTCTCTTTGTCTCTTCCTCTTCATCTTCTCCTTGCATACTCTGTCTTAACTATTGCATATCTGTGATTTATTTTAAGGTTGGGGTTTTACTTCAAAAGTGTTTAAATTTTTAAAAGACCCAATTCACCCTCCCCCCCCTCTTGGGTTGCTATCTGGGACAACAATTGGTATCAGAGCTAGTACTCACTCCTCCTTGATCTAACAATCAAGAGTTAAAGATCCAAATGGCAGCTCAAGTTGGCTCAACCTTTTCTGAAGGACAATCTATGAATCGTCCTCCTCTATTTAATGGTTCAAATTATTCTTATTGAAAAGCTAGAATGAAAATCTTCATTCAAGCACTTGACTATGATCTATGGAGTATTATAGTCAATGGACCTCACACACCCACTACAAACTTAATGGCATGGAAATTCCTAAACCGAAAACGGAATGGGATGAACATGATAAGAAATTGGCCAACTAAATGCCAAGGCTATGAATGTTTTACTGTTCTTTAGATGCAAATGAATTTAATCGTATATCTGTTTGCATGTTTGCTAAAGAAATTTGGGATAAATTAGATGTTACCCATGAGGAACCAATCAGGTAAAGAATCCAAGATTAACATGCTTGTTCATAAATATGAATTGTTCAAAATGGATGCATGTGAATCTATTTCTGATATGTTTACAAGATTTACAGACATTGTTAATGGTTTAAAAAGTCTTGGTAAATCTTATGATAACTCTGATCTTGTGAGAAAGGTGTTACGTTCTTTGCCTAGGACATGGGAAGCTAAAGTCACTGCAATACAAGAGGCAAAAGATCTGAGCACTTTACCTCTAGAAGAACTTTTGGGATCCTTGATGACTCATGAGCTTCAAGTCAAGCAACATATTAATGAGGATGAGTCAAAGAAGAAAAGGACTATGGCTCTCAAAATTTTAGAATGTAAGGAAGAATCTGATGAATCTGAAATGACAGTGATGATGAGGACATGGCACTCATCACAAGAAAATTCAAGAGATTCATGAAGAAGAAGAAATTTGAAAAGAAAAAGCCCTTTGTTAGGAAAGATGAGGACAAAGGAAAAGAAAAGGAAATAATTTGCTTTGAATGCAAGAAACCGGGACATTTCAAATCTGAATGTCCACAACTCAAAAAGGCCCCCGGAGATTCAAAAAGAAGGCTATGATGGCTACCTGGAGTGATTCGGAAAGCTCAAGTTCCGAAGAAGATGAAAAGAAAGAAATAGTCAATCTTTGCTTCATGGCGGATAATGATGAGGTGAGTCCAAGTTTTCTGGATGATTTTACATTTGAAGAATTGCATAGTGCTTTTTATGAATTAATTGATGATTATGCAAATCTGAGCTCAAAAAATAAAGATTTGAAAAATCAAATGCAAAATCTATTCTTAGAAAATGAAAAGCATATTGTAGAAAATGAACTTCTAAAGAAAGAAAATGAAAATTTGAAAAATGAAGTTGATAGGCTTAAACCCATTGTTGACAAATTTACCTTAAGCTCCATCAAACTAAATATGATTTTGGATAATCAAAAGGCTATTTTTGATAAAGCTAGATTAGGATATAATCCACTTAAAAAGCAAAAATCTTTGAAAAATATTTTGTACATGCTGAAAAATCATCAAATATTACTTGTTTTAAATGTGGAAACAAAGGACATAAATCTTATATATGTAAAACTCCACATGATAAAAGAAAGATGATTTGGGTTCCTAAAGGAACAATATTCATTGCTTCTAACCATGAAGGACCCAAGAGAGCTTGGGTACCTAAAATTAAGAGATGAATATTTTGCAGAATGTCTTGCAGCCATCGGATTGAAAAGAAAATGGTATCTTGATAGTGGTTGCTCAAGACATATGACGGGTGACAAAGATCAATTCATCACCCTTGAGATGAAAAAGGTGGAGTAGTTACTTTTGGTGATAATGGTCAAGGCCATATCATGGGCATTGGTAAGATTAAAATTACTCCATCTATCTATGTTGATAATGTATTATATGTTAATGGATTAAAGCATAACTTGATTAGTATCAGCCAGCTGTGTGATAAAGGTTTCAAAGTTTCTTTTGAAGCTTCTATTTGCACAGTCACTAATCCCATTGATAGTAGCATTATTCTTGTTGAAAACGTTATGGCAATGTATACTTAATTGATTTGAATAACCTATCCTCAAGTAATCATTGCTTAGTTGCTGATAATGCTAAAATGAATGAGATTGGATGGCTATGGCATCGTAGACTAGGTCATGCTAGCACACACTTAATTTCAAATTAAATTGCTAAAATGGATTTAGTTAAAGGTATTCCTAGCTTAGATTTTGAAAATAATCGAATCTGTGATGCATGTCAATTTGGTAAACAAACAAGAAGTTCCTTCAAATCTAAGAATGTTATTTCAACTACTAGGCCCCTAGAGTTACTACACATGGACCTCTTTGGACCTACTAGAACCACCAGTCTAGGAGGAAAGAAGTATGGTCTTATAATAGTAGATGATTACTCTAGATTCACTTGGGTAATATTTTTGGCTCATAAAGATGAGACTTTCTCAATATTCCTGAAATTTTTCAAGAAAGTCACAAATGAGAAAAACACTACCATAGTGTCTCTAAGAAGTGATCACGGAACTGAATTTGAAAATCACTTATTTAAAAATTTCTTTTTGAAAAAGGCATACATCATAATTTTTCTACACCTAGAACACCTCAGCAAAATGGAGTTGTAGAGAGAAAAATAGGACTCTAGAAGACATGGCCCATACCATGCTATGTGAAAGCAAACTCCCTAAATACTTTTGGGCGGAAGCTATTAACACAGCATGCTATATCCTAAATAGAGCCCTAATTAGACCTATCCTTAAGAAAATACAATATGAACTATGGCATGATAGAAAACCCAACTTAGGCTACTTTCATGCATTTGGTTGTAGATGCTTCATCCATAACAATGGTAAAGATAATCTTGGAAAGTTTGACGCTAAATCTGATGAAGGCATTTTCTTAGGATATTCAACCTCTAGTAAAGCTTATAGAGTATTCAATAAAAAGAGTCTAGTTGTAGAAGAATCGATTCATGTAGTCTTTGATGAATCTTTAGCATCAAGTTCGGAAAAGATTGACGATGAGGAAGATACAAGTTTACTTGAAAGAGGTATTGAAAAATTGGATGTATCTTCAGATCATGATCAAGAAACTAAAGAGAGGATTTACCTTTGGCTGATGTTATTGATACTGCTCATAATGATATAGATCTACCTAGAGATTGGAGATATGCTCATGATCATCCAAGGATTTGATCATAGGTGATCCATCTCAAGGAGTAAGAACTAGATCATCCATGAGAAATATTAATAATCATCTTGCGTTTGTATCTCAAATAGAACCTGAAACCATAGAAGAAGCTGAAAAAGATAGCAATTGAATGTTAGCTATGCAAGAAGAGTTAAACCAATTCACNAGCAATTGGATGTTAGCTATGCAAGAAGAGTTAAACCAATTCACTAGGAATAAGGTATGGACCATGGTAGACAGACCTAAAAACCACCCTATAATATGAACTAAATGGGTTTTTAGAAATAAATTAGATGAAAATGGCATAGTTATTAGGAAAAAAGCTAGACTAGTTGCAAAAGGATATAATCAGGAAGAAGGAATAGATTTTGATGAAACTTTTGCTCCTGTAGCTAGATTAGAAGCCATTAGACTATTACTTGCATTTGCATGTCATATGAATTTCAACATATTCAAATGGATGTCAAAAGTGTGTTTTTAAATGGTTTTATAAATGAGGAAGTTTTTGTTGAACAACCTCCAGGTTTTGAAGATCATGAATTTCCAAACCATGTTTTTAAATTACACAAAGCACTTTATGGTTTAAAACAAGCACCTAGAGCTTGGTATGATAGATTAAGTAAATTTTTGATTGAAAATGAATTTACAAGAGGAAATGTTGACAAAACTTGTTTTTAAAAAGAAAAGAAATGGATTTATTGGTTGTACAGATTTATGTTGATGATATTATCTTTGGTGCTACTAACAATCGTCTTTGCCAAGAATTCGCTAAGTTAATGCAGGGAGAATTCAAGATGAGCATGATGGGAGAACTTAACTTCTTCCTTGGACTTCAAATTAGACAAGAGAAAGATGAATTTTCATTAACCAAGCAAAGTACATGAAGGAAATACTTAAGAAGTTTGATATGGAATCTGCTAAACCTCTTGACACACCGATGAGCCCTTCATGCAAGCTGGACAAAGATGAAGATGGTAAGAAAATAGATCAAAAACATTACCGAGGTATGATCGGATCTCTACTTTACTTAACTACAAGTAGACCTGATATCATGTTTGTTGTTTGTTTATGTGCAAGATATCAATCTGACCTAAAGAATCACATTTTATTGCTGTTAAAAGAATCTTTAGATACCTAAATGGAACTAAAAATGTAGGAATATGGTATTCTAGAGACTCAACACTTAATTTGATTGCTTATTCTGACTCTGATATGCTGGATGTAAATTAGATAGAAAAAGTACAAGTGGTGCATGCCAATTTTTTGGAGGTAACTTAATCTCTTGGTTTAGCAAGAAGCAAAATTCAGTTGCACTATCCACTGCTGAGGCAGAGTATGTTGCGGCTGGAAGCTGCTGTGCTCAAATCCTTTGAATTAAGCAACAACTTGAAGATTATGGCATTACACTTGATAAAATTCCTATTAGATGTGACAATACTAGTGCAATCAATCTAACTAAGAATCCAATTCAACATTCAAGAACTAAACATAGAAATTAGACATCACTTTATTAGAGAACATGTAGCTAATAATGATATTTATCTTGATTATGTGAACACTAATGATCAATTGGCTGATATTTTTACCAAACCTTTGAGTGGGAGAGATTTTGTTATCTTAGGAGAATTAGGAATTTGTGATCCTTTGATTGATTTCCTAAACTCTCAAGGTCAACTATCTAAGTTTCGGTAGAATTCTTGAAAATCTTCTATTATAAGGAAACTTATCTAGAAATTTGATTCATTGTTCCCAATTATTAAGGAAAATTTATCTAGATTTTGATGATGAATTTAATTAGTTTCAGATCCTTGAAACTCTTTTTTTTCACTGAAACTATTGTGGAGTCGACACTTCAATTTTGGAGTCGACACCTTTTTTTAGAGTTTTCTGTCTGCTCATTAAAGCCGACTCCGGCTTCTGCAGAGCCGACTCTAATTCGAGCACTGACTAATTTTTTGTTCGGAGCCGACACCTCACTTTGCGGGAGTCGACTCTAAGTAAAAAATCATCACTTTATTAGGGCAGAGTCGACACTTCAAACGACCCTAGCTTTTTCAATCCACTTCAAATCCCTTTCCAAAACTTTCCAAACTTCTCCAAACTCTTCAAAATCCTTGATTCCAACTTCCATTGATCTCCAATGGCTCCCAAAAGGCGAGGATCCGTGTTTGGCGCGGCCGTTCCCACCGGAGACGATCCGTTCGAAGAACCGAGAGGGAATCTTCTTCCAGTTCTTCGTCTTCCTCTTCTTCCACTCCGAAGCTTCTCCATCATCCTCCCGCGTCGACTTGTTGGCTGGAAAGTTATCACTACATGAAGAAGGTAGATTTTAACCTATTTGAATCGGAAGGTTTTTCTATAGGGAGACAAATTAAAAGAAATGGGTTGGGAAAAGATTTGTTCACTAGATGTTCCGACCTACCCTGCCCTCGTGAAGGAATTCTACAGTGATTTATGTAGAGGGGAAGGAGGTCTTGTGAGTTTTGCGTGGAACCAAAGTATCACTGCAGAGTCACTAGGAAATCTTTTGGAGATGCCCACTATTGGTTTGACTGCCAGTCAGCATGATGACAGAGGTGGTGCCTTGTCTAGGATGCTTGGGAGAGAAGTTTCTGAGTTTGAGGAGGTAATGCAAATCAACTCAACTGGAACTCAGATTACTTCATCATATTTGTGGGAGAATCATATTTCCTAAGATTGGAAGGTTTGAGTATGTCTCGGAGCGAGACGTTCTTTTGATGGATTGTATTATCACTGGTCAACCAGTAAATTTGGCCGGGATGATGATTGGTTATATGGCAGAGGCTGCTACAAAGAAAAGATCTACACTGCCATATGGTATGGTTCTCACACTTGTGTTCAGAAGCCAAGGTGTAAAGATAATGGAGAATGAACTGCAAAGGAAATCTCAGATATACTGACTACTATAGTATCTCCACTATTCATAGAATGGGCTTCAGAAAAGTAATGGCCAGTGGCAAAGAAAAGGACAAGAAGCCAGAGTTGAGAAGCCAGAGATGAGGATGTCCCTAGACCGTCTACTGCTGGACCATCAGTTGTTGGACCATCTGGTGCTGGACCGAGCACTTCTTCACCCCCTCAGGTGGCATCAGGTTTGTTGGCTGAGTCAGCAGGTTTCTCAGAGAGGCAGCTTGATCAGCTCAGAGCCTTATTGACTGAGCATGATTCAGAGATGAGAATGAAATAAGAGCTCTCTACTAAGCTTGACATGATTGCATCTTCATTGGATAAATCTGTGGATACCCTATCATCTGAGCTTCACAAGATTTTGAAAGGCTGGAAGGGATCGCAGATGGATCTAGAGCTTACTTGATGCTACTGGACAACTAAGAAGGATATAGATTTTGCTGTTACACAGATTGAGGATTGTCTTGAAGGCTTTAAGAAATCACAGAAAGATGAAATTATGGAGTTAATAGGTCATCTGAAGAGAATTGTCTACAAACATACTTGATTGACCTTCTACTTCTATTTTGATGCCTATCCAAGCCAACTCAAGTCAAATCCCAATTAGCCTTTAAGTTCCTGTCAATAAACTTTAGCTTCTATGATATTTTGATAGCTTGTACTTAGGACACTTACTATTTTAGATCTTAATACGATGTAATGAAATGTTTTGATATAATGAAACACTGTTTGAATGTTTGATACAATGATGGTTGTTATGAATGAAAGCCTTAGGATATTTACTCTTTTCTATCAATTTGTCTAATCTGAATATCTCTTTAAAATTCTTTATACAATTGTTTTTCACCTTTTTGTTGATAACAAAAAAGGGGGAGAAAAGAAAGACTGTAATGATGCATAGAAAAAGGGGGAGTTACAATACGCAGGGGGAGCATAATTTTATTTGATACAGTTCATGTTAATCATTATTGATCAATTTTACTTATTTTGAAACTATGGTTTATTCCTTAAATTGAACAAATTTAAAGTCTTGATAAGGTTTACAATATTTATGAATTCTAATGCATATACTCAAAGTTTTTATCATCATCAAAAAGGGGAGATTGTTGACCCAATTATTAATTTTGATGATAACAAAACTATTTGAGTATAACTCATGAAATTACTAATGATTTTGATTAAATGTTTCAGTTTATAACTTGTTTAAATGATCAAAATCTCGAGAGAAATCAAGTTCGGAACTCAATTCTAATGTCAAGGTAAGATTGCAGACATTAGAGTCGACACCTAGAATCACAGAGTCGACTCCGGAAAATGGCATGGATTAGAGTCGACACCTGGAACCTGCAGAGTCGACTCCAGCAGAAAAATAGAAAGATGGTTTTCCAGGTCTCAAATTAGAGTCGACATCTGAGAAGTTAGAGTCGACTCCAGAAGCAAAATGTGTCGCCCCAGAAAAGTTAGAGCAGACTCCAAATCGGGCTGTTTGGGGATTTCAAGTTAGAGTCGACCCCAGGAAAGTCAGAGTCGACTCCAGATTGTCAGAAATAACTTTCAGATGTGTCAGAACATCTCTAAACCTTCTTTTTATTTAAATCTCAACGGCTATTACCTTATTTGTTCCTAACTTTTCTTCCATTTGATTCTAACGGATAGTTTTTATCTATTCTTAGTATTGGAAGGATCTATAAAAGCATGATGGATGTGACCGTTTAAAAAGAAGAAAAAATAAGAAAAATAGAGAAGAAAAGAAGAGAAAAATGCAAGAAAATTAGAGGAAAAATCAAAGGAAAGATCATACTGATTCCCTGAAAGAAAAGAGAGAAATCCCTAGTCTTCACACTTTCATTTTGAGAAGATTTCCAAATATGAAGAAGCAAACGAGCAAGCCCTAGTTCCTGTTCTTCATCTGTTCTTCCGAGCTTCAAGAGAATACTCAAGGAAGATCCATTCAAAAGCAAGAAAGAGGAGAAGAATCAAGCCACAGAGATCTACAAATCATGCTTTTATTTCTATCTCTTTGGTTGAATAGTTAAATTATCTTATTTGCTCATTTAAGGAGCAGTTATTGTATCAAACATTCTTGTTCTTCTTGTGAACTGAGTCAATCAGGTGATTGAATCAGTTGAGGCAGTTTGCCTTGTGCAAGCAGTTTTGTGTAAGGTTTTGTTGGTGAACCTTGGAAACCAGCTGGGTTCGTTGTGCGCCCGAGAAAACAACAAGTTTGAGTTGTGATCTTGTGAAACAACTCTGCTGTAATCGAGGTTGATTATAGTGTGGACCCAAGAGGTACTTGGGAGTGGACGTAGGTGTAGGTACACCGAACCACTATAAAATTTCTATGTTTGCAGTGCTTGACTCTTTGTCCCTTCCTCTTCATCTCCTTATTGCATATTCTGTTTTAATTATTGCATATCTGTGATTTATTTTAAGTTGAGGGTTTTACTTCAAAGTATTTAAAATTTTCATAAGACCTAATTCACCCTCCCCCTCTTGGGTTGCTATCTGGGACAACAGGTTTTCTCTGAATCGCTTGCGAGTGATTGTTTATCTTGGAGTTTAGTCGTTGTTATTGAATTCTTGTTTATTCCAATGCTTTCGCACTGCATCACCACTCCGGCGCGAGTCGAACCCGATAGATCAGAGTACATAATTTGCTGCAATATAATAGGACAGGGATTATCAACATGCCAATCCTACTGACCAGAATGTCGAGCAACAACAGAGGCATTCCAATCTGCAGCAGTGTTGGCTTTTCGATAGATATGGCGGATCAGCAGCACACAGATGGACTGAAGAGAAGCCCAAATATTAATATTAAGAAATTGTGAGGGGAGCAAAGATTCATATCCCATCTAATTTAATGGATAACCATGAAAAATTTTTCTTCCAACTGATAGACCGTATAGATGATACTTATCCAAGTAATCTTAAATTCAGCCATAAAGATTGAAGTGTAAAGAGAGTCATATCTATCTACCGGGAATAACACTTTACTCCTTAATAATAAATTCGGATTTAGAAAGACGGTCCGATACAGTTCACCTTGCGGGGCCTGTACATAGCATCATTTACTCACAACGGTTAATCCAGTAAGCATCACGTCTTATCAGTTGTGTTTTCGTTTCATTAAATTCTGATGGCATGCAATTCAACAAGCCATGTCTCAGTCTCACCGAATTTCTGGTCAATAAGATAAGGTGTATAATTTAAAAGTTTTTTAAAAAATAAACATGTGAAGGTCTGCCCACTTCTTTGCCCTAGTCACATTCATAATAATGTCCCAACGGCCACCCTTGGCCAACCATTAATGGTGGGGCCAAATGAAAGAGAGAGAAGAAAAACCTTGTTGGAAGTCGTTACTGGCTTCCACTTGGGATTAATTTTTACCCTATCAATTTTATTCTTTAATAATAAAAATTAGCTTTTTATTTTAATAAATCTATTTTTAATAAAAAAATAATTATTAAATATCCAAACAATTTTTACCGTAAGTGGATAGCAATCGGTTTCCTAGCCTTATAAAATATAAAATCTAATCTTTATCTGGCGATCAATCTCTTCTTAACTTGCATGCATTATAAATGCATGAAAGAGAGTTGAAAATAAAATAAAGAGGGCTAAGGATAAACTCTTAATTTATTATTATTTTTATTATATATATATTTTTTTTTCTTATATTAATATTATTATTATTATTATTATTATTATTTATTTATTTATTTTAATTAGTATTGTATGTATCTTAGGTTGATACATTTGATTTACATCAAAACATATTATTTATATGATATTAAAAACATAGATTGTTCTGAAAAGCATAAGATAGAGAGGAGAGAGAGAGAGTCTCGTGACTTCGGTGGTTAGAAGGTTTCCTCTGCCGAGTCTGCTTTAAGATTCGGGCTCCATCTTCATCTTCTCTGATCCCGGCGCTCTGGTTATTTTTTCTGGCTGGTTCTCTGTGTGATGGGGACTTAGCTCAACTGCGTCCTGGTGAGTCCGTCGGGGCAGGGATATCCGACACGACGTGCATCGGGCCCGTGGAAGTGGGTTCGAATGGGTTGCTCCATCGCCTCCTCCGGCGGTTGTGGCGGAGCTGGAACGGAGGTATCCGAGCATTGTCCAAGTGCCGTTGCACTCTCTGGATGCTGAAGAGGAAAGATGGGGGAGCCATGCTATCCTCGCTCGCTGCCTCTCTCGCTGGATTCCGTCGGAAATCATCGTTCGAAAGTTCCACCGAGCGGGGTTGTCAGGTGACATCGAAGCTCTGGCCTTGGCGAATAAGCATTTCATCTTCCATTTCTCTGACATCTGAGCTAAGGCTCTTGCACTGTGAAGACCTTGGGTTGTTAATGGACAACCTATATCACTACAGAGTGGCGTCCGGAATTCGTTCCAGTCGACAGCTCCATCTACTCTGCTCTGCTCTGGATACGGTTGCCACAGCTTCCAATAGAGTTTTGGAGTGATGAAATTTTCATCCATCCTTGCAGTGGCCGGACAATTCCTTTATTCTGATGAATCAACCAAGGCAAGGAAGCGTGGAAGCTTTGCTCGGGCCTGTGTCCGAGTGGATCTGAGCACACCTCTCCGGCCAGGAACTCGGATCCGTGGCAGCAGAGATCCATTTTGGCAACAGTTCTCATATGAAAATCTTGAAGGAATTTGTGGTGATTATGGATCAGTGCATCTCTCTGGATCTTGCCAGGCTAGATCGGATTCCTCCGCGCCTTCTTCCGGCCCTGCTTTTGGGCCCTGGATGGCTGCTATCAGGCACCGAAATCCTCCCAGGAACCTCCGTCAGGTGACCGTTTCGCTTCTCCTGGGTCATCCCCTGCTTTGGCCGACGGATGGCAACTTCCTAAGAAACCAGCCCGCCGGCAGCCGAGCAGGGGGATTGCCTCGCTCTCTCCCCACGGTGACGAAGTCCCAGGGAGGGATGGCCCTTGCGGAGAAGTTGGCATCGAACCCAGGCAGCGTGGTCACAGGCAGCCGAGCAGAGGAAACCCTTGTCTCAGTGAGTGAAGGAAGCCTTGTGCCGGTTGATACTGTAGCAAAGTTTAGAAAGAATTGCTTAAAGGGTCTGATAAGGTCAATGATTCTAATCCATTTGCATGCTTAGAGCCTGATACATCGATTGAGCAGCCTAAGTCCCGGGAGGATGGCTACTCTGGCCCTTCCAAGAGGACCCGGCCTGAGGACCTTGTTTCTCAGCGAGTGGTATCCAGGACCACTAAAGGAAAAGGGAAGACTTCTATTGGGGGGAAAGCTAAATCACAGGGATCTTTCACTTTTCTAGCAACTGTTAACTCTTCCCAGGGGTCTCTTGACCTTTCGGGGCCAGGAAATAAGAAGTCTCGTCGCAAGGAAGGGCCGGGTCTGCGTCTGCTTCAGGTCTCTCCTTGCCAGTCCAGATGGAGGCAGCTAATCATGATTCGGCGGTCCTTCTGCTTAAGAAGGCTATCCTTCGGGGCGAGGAGGCTGAGCCATGGAATCGTCCTGCTCTAAGGATTCCGCTCTGCGGGATGTGGAAGTTGTATCCATGGATTCATTCCATCCGGAGGATTGTAGGGGTAAGGAACCTGCTGGGGTTCTCTTCCAGCTGACGACCGCCTTGTTGATGAGTTGATGGGGATAGGGTGGGGGTTCCCCCCTTTCATGCCTCGGAATGAAGATTCTTGTCTGAATGTGCGCGGAGCCCAGAAACCATCGTTTCGCTCTGCGTTTGGGAGGCTACTGCAGCTTCATGGTTTTGATATTTGTGTTCTTCTGGAAACTCGGTTGTCGGGGACCAGTCTTGCTCGATTTCGACGTATGGTCTCTAGATCTTGGGTTTCCTATGCTATTGACTCTGTTGGTCTTTCCGGCGGGATTGTGGTTTTGTGGAGAGCTGACAAATCAAAGTGGATGCCTTTCATTACTGTGGTCAACAAGTTGCTCTGGTTGTTTCTGACGGATCTCATGTTCCCTGGCTTCTATCGGATGCTTATGCTAGCACTGACTTCAGGGTGCGCTGGGTGCTATGGGCTGAGATTCATTCTTTGCTATCCCAGGGTATTCCTTCTCTCATTGTGGGTGACTTCAACTGCATTATCGGGGCCAATGAGAAAAGAGGTGGCAGGCTTGCGGTTGATTCAGTGGAAAGATCTGAGTTCAGAAACTTCATTGCCTCAGGTGGTCTTTTGGATTTGGGTTTCTCTGGGCCTCAGTTCACCTGGTGTAACAATCGTCAGGGTTCTGCTAGGGTGTGGGAAAGACTGGATAGAGCCTTGGCCAATCCTCAGTGGCTCCAGCTTTTTCCCTCAGCCAATGTTACTCATCTGTCTAGAATTGCTTCGGATCACTGTCCTATTCTGATTTCTACTAATGTGCTTCTCCAGCAGAGTAGGGTGTTCCGATTTGAGAAATTATGGACTTTCTATTCTTCTGCTAGATCTGTCATCTCACAGGTTTGGCGGTTGCCTGTCAGAGGGAGTGCCACCTACAGACTTTCTCGGCGTCTGGTTCTTGCTAGACGTAGACTATGTAGTTGGAGTAGAAGGGAGGTGGGGGACATTGCTCGACGGGTTGAGCAGACTGAGTCTATTATTTCGTCTCTGCAGTCTAAGGAGGACCAAGAGGGATATCTTCCTGATTCTGATCTTTTGACCCTTAGAACCAACTTGTCTCTTCATCACTCTCTTTATTACAACAGGAGACTTTTTGGAGGCAGAGGTCCCGCATTCAGTGGATTCAGGAAGGGACTCCAACACTAGATTCTTTCACCAGGCTACTCTTAAACGCAGTGCTGCGAACCGCATTAGACGGCTTATTGACGAGGAGGGCAACCCTCAGGAGGAGTTCCATATGATCAGGGATCAGATGGTCCATTTCTTTCAGTCTAGATGGTCTGAGCACTCTGGTGAAGGGTACCCTATTTTCCCGGTCTCCCCTTCCTCTAGGGTCTCTGATGTGGAGAATGCTCTTCTCATCCGTCGATTACTGAGGATGATATTCGGCGGGCTTTATGGGATCTTGGTATTGACAAGGCTCCTGGACCTGATGGGTTCCCGGCTGTTTTCTTTCGCCACTACTGGGATATTGTTGGACAGGAGGTAGGTGCAAGCTATTCAGCTTGTTTTTCAGTCTAAAGCTATTCCAGCAGATTGGAATCGAACTCTTATCACCCTGGTGCCCAAACGCCCTGATGCTTCCTCTCCTCAGCACTTCCGGCCTATTAGTCTCTGCACCACCTTATACAAAGTATGTGCGCGCATCCTGGTTTCCCGAATGTGTTCTGTGATGGCTCGCATCATCTCTCCACATCAGGGGCTTTTCTCAGGGGGCGCAGCATCACTGATAATGCTCTGCTTGCTCAGGAATTCATGCATGACCTTCAGCGAGCCCTAGCCATCAGGGTCTTATGGCTGTCAAGCTCGATATGGAGAGAGCTTATGATAGATTGAGCTGGGATTTCCTGCGCCACACTCTTTCTGGGTTTGGGTTTACGGAGCTCTTTGTTGACTGGGTGATGGCCTGTGTTAACCGGCCCTCCTTCTCTCTCCTTATTAATGGTGGTCAGACTGATTATTTTCACTTGGAGGTTGGGTTGAGACAGGGCTGCCCTCTTTCGCCTTTCCTGTTCATTCTCTCGGCCGATTCGTTGTCCCGGGCGCTATCTCAGGCTCAGGATAGCAACTCTTTGGTCCCTTATACTGCTGGTCCCCAAGGGCCCTCCCTTTCTCACCTTATGTTCGCTGATGATTGCATTCTTCTGGGAAGGGCCACTGTTCGCAATGCTATCACTTTTGCGACTATCCTTCAGTCTTACTGCAGTGCTTCAGGGCAGAAAGTCAATATCACTAAATCTCTGATCTGTTTCAGCCCTAGGACGAAGTCTACTGTTAGAGGGACTATCTCACAGATTATGGGTATTCCTAATCAGGCTGATCAGCTATCCTATCTTGGAATACCTATTACGGGGAGGCGGCCTCGTATCTCTGACTTCAGCAACTTAGTTAGCCGGATCCGTGACAGATTGGATGGGTGGCAGGTCACTGGGCTCTCTATGATGGCGAGGCTTTCACTATTACGCTCGGTGCTATCTTCCCTTCCTCTCTATCTGCTTGCCAATGCTGCTGTTCCCTTGTCTTGTTTGAGGAAGATCGAGAGACAGTTCCGGAATTTTCTCTGGGCTTCGATGCAGGATGGGCATGGTATTCACCTCCTGGCTTGGGATATTGTTTCTATGCCGATTACCGAGGGGGGCTCGGGATCCAGTCGCTCATTGTTAGGAGAGAGGCTCTGATTGTGAGGCATGCTACGCGGTTCTTGCTTGATCCGTACTGTTTGTGGAGCTCCTTTATGCGGGCCAAATATGGAGACTGAAATTCTTCCTCTCTTCCTCAGCTTTTCCCTGGGTACTCTTTTTTCTAGAAAGAGGTTTGCCGGCATGCTCCGCCTATTTTGGACAGCATCTCTTGGTCGCTAGGTGACGGGGTTTCTGTTGATATTATTCATGACACCTGGATAGCTGACCTTCCTCTGTCCCGCTGGCCGACTTTTGTGAGTTCTGATATCCCTCAGGGTATGAGGGTGATTGACTTATTCGGTCCGGATCGCTCTGCTTGGTCTTCTTCTATGGTCTCTAGTTTTTTTGGAGTTGAGCTTTGCCGGCGCATTCTTGCATTCCTCTTACTCTGGGTCCCACCCCTGATATTAGGGTTTGGAGGAGATCCTGTATGTCCCGTGCTCCTATTAGAGATCTTGTTGAGATTTACAGCCCTTAGCCTCAGCATTCGATTGATTTGAAGTGGATCTGGCGTCTCCCCATTCACCCAGGGTGCGCTTTTATGTGGAAACTTGCATGGAACACACTTCCTACTTGTTCCCTGCTCTCCGCGAGAGGCATGAGCGTTCTGCCTACTTGCCCATTATGTGGTAGGGAGGATGAGACGGTTGGTCATGCTATCTTCAGTTGCTCCCAGGCGAGACAGACTTGGCAGATTTTAGGTGATGGTCCTTGGGATCAGGGGTCTGAATCCCTGTGTAGTCACTTTTTGAGTATCATCAGGGAGGATATGGGAAGAGGATTCCACCTACTGGTTTCGAGGAGGGCTTACACTGCTTATCAGATTTGGTTATCTCGGAATCGGCTTCTGTTCGCTGATGAGACTATTCATCCTCGCAGGGTTGTTAGGGTCGCCTTCTCCTTAGCTGCTGAGTATACATTCCATCAGAGATTTCATGTTTCTGCTACCCCTGGCCACTGGGACTCCCCTGCTGCTTCAGCAGCGTACCGGCGTACGTCTTCATTTCTTGGGAGCCCCCACCTTCAGGGTTTGTTAAAATCAGCTTTGATGGTAGTGTTCGCGGCAGATGTGCAGGCTCGGCGTTTGTGATTCGTGGGCCTGACGGTGAGATGCTAGCGTCTGGTGGATTTGGTCTTCTTGATTCCACAGTGCCCCTTACGGAGTTGTGTGCTGCTTGGGCTGGTATCTGTTGTGCTATTCGCTGTCTGGGAGCTCGCAGCATTATTGTTGAAGGGGATCCATTACTGTTATCCGCTGGATTAGGCAGGACTTCCGCGCCCGTGTGCCTATCATCCCCTTGATTGGAGATATTCATTCTATCCTTCAGTGTATCTCTTGCGCCAGGATTAAGCACATCTACCGGGAAGCCAACTCTGCGGCTGACTGGATTGCTGCTAGGATGGCGTCTCATGCTGGTTCTTGGAGCTGGAAGCCGGGTGAACCTTGCCCCCTGTTCTTTTCCAAATTTTGTACTATGATATATCGGGTTTGACTCACCCTAAATTGATGTGATCACCCATCTGTACCAAAAAAAAAAAAACATAAATTTTGAGATTGATAGTTTGTGCGTTTGATTAAAGAGTTTTCACTAATTCATGATTTTTCAATGTAGGTATTATAATTTTATTTTTGGTAATTCAATGAATCAATATGATTAATATTACTATCTCAACATGATTGAAGAATTTCATTAATTATGATGCTCTATGCAAGCATTTAAATTTTTATTTTTTTAATTCTAATAATTTTCAATGTTATAGCTAGCGCAACTATTTGGGCCAGCATTTTTTTATGATTTAATAAAAAAATCATCATAATTAATGCTATTACTATCTTCTACTACCAAGATAACTCATGTTTAATAAATCTTAGTAAAGCCTTCATAATCAGCAATAAATTATTGTGAGGAAGAAAAAAAAAAAAAAGCGAATGAAAAGAAGTTGCACGTCTTAAAAAAAAAAAGATCTCACCAGAAATATCTCAAAACCTCCTCGTTGCTACTGCATCTTATTTTGTCATCCTCCACAACCACTACTGAGCCTGATCCGTCTAAGGCCACGGTGATGCTGTTAACTCTTTCAAATCAATCATATTTTAATATATCTCGTCCATGAAAACTTAAGATTTTTTAAATGATGTTTGATTTCTAAAATATATTGCTAAATAAATATATATAATAAAATTTATTTAAAAAATAATTAAAAATAATTATTTTTTTAAATAATATTTTTATCATCAAGAAATAACTCTAATTATTTTTAATTTTTTTAAAAAATAAATTTAAAAAATAATTTATGATAACTTCAGTTATTTCTAGAGGAATAACTCTAGTTACACATAAATTATTTTTTAATTAATTTTTTTAATTTAATTTTATATAATTATTTTTTAAAAAATAAAACTATTCTTTATTTTCTATTTCAAACGCACCCTTAAAATTTGGTGCACCAGTGCTCTGCTCACACGAAGGCACCGCTGGTCAAATTTATGCCGGTCACATTCATATTAATGTCCCACCGGTTAAGCATGACCAACCATTAAAGAAAGAAAAAAGAAAGCCGAGGCCTCGCCACCACCACCCTAGCTAACCTTCCACGCCTCTTCTTCCTCAGATCGATGGATACCAAAACTAAGGCGGAAAAGGATCGGCTCAAGCCCCTCGCCGCGCCATCGCCCGCCATCATTCCTATCAACAGCGATAAGGAAGGCGATGCCGCCGTCGGCTGGCGATTGGTCCGCCATCTCCGCAAAAGCCACTGCGCCCTCTGGGGCTGCGGCCTCACCGTCGTCCTCCTCGGCATCGCCACCGTTATTCTGTCCTTCACCGTGTTCAAGGTTAAAGACCCCACCCTCACCATGAACTCCATCAGCTTGACAAACTGGACGTCAATACTTCCACGACTCCCATGTCGCTGAACGCGACGCTCGCCGCCGACATCTCGATAAAGAACCCGAACGCGGCGTCGTTCAAGTTCGACAAGAGCACCACCGAGTTCAACTATCAAGGGGAGACCATTGGGTTGGCTTATGCGCCGAACGGCAAGGTTTCGGCCCACCGGACGGTGAGGTTGAACGTGACGGTGGACGCTCGTCGACCGGG
>UESW01004832.1:1092009-1142046 GCA_900491605.1 Calamus simplicifolius
AGAATTGCAGACATTAGAGTCGACTCCGAGAATCACAGAGCCGACTCCGGAACTGGCACGGTCATTAGAGTCGACTCCGAGACTGTTAGAGTCGACTCTCACAGACGAAGCAGAAAGTCGATTTTTCTGGCTCCAACCTAGAGTCGACTCCGGGTAAGTTAGAGTCGACTCCGGAAAAGTATCTTGTCGACCCCAGAAAAGCCAGAGACGACTCCGGAAATATCATTTTAAAATGCCTCGAGCTAGAGCCGACTCCAGAAAAGTTAGAGTCGACTCCAACCCACCTGGAACGAAAAATAAAGTTGCCAGATCAGCTCTAACGGTAATATTTCTATTTTTACTCATTTCTAACGGATATATTTTGATACAAGGTACACTCCAACGGATAGTTTTATTCCAAAAATGGTGTAAAAGAAATCTATAAAAGGGAAGTCTATTGTTCAAAAAAGAGAACGGAAAATCTGAAAAACAAAGAGAGAAAATCTGAGATAGACAAATCCCATTTCAAAAATCCGAGAGCTTGAATCTTGAAAGGAAAACCTTCTAGCTCAAATCCACTCCACTCCAAAAGCTCAAGAGGAATCCAAAGCGTTCAAAATCAAAGTCTTGGCGGATTTCCCAACTTGGAGAAAGGAGATTCATTTCTTGCTTTTCAACTCTTCTCAACTGCTTCAACGAAGAATCGGAGCTGAGGCTTGATTCAATCCAGCAAGGAGAAGAAGAAAAGAAGAAAAGAAGAAAAGCTCAAAAGCCAACCTATCTACAAATCAGGCTTTTCTAAACCTTGTTATTCTTAATTTGTATATTTGCTCATTGAGGAGCTTTGTATTCAAAAACAATACTTATTTTTTTTGTGCCTAGTTCAATCTGGGGGATTGAACTAGAGGAGGTAGTTTTACCTCGGTTAAGCTTGGTTAAGCTTGAGTTAGGGTTTTTGTGCTGGTGAGCCCGTGTAAAACCAGCTGGGTTCGTTGTGCGCCCGGAAAAACAACAAGTTTGAGTTGTGAGCTTGTAAAACAACTCGGCTGTAATCTAGGGAGATTATAGTGTGGACCCAAGTGAATCTTGGGAGTGGACGTAGGTGTTGGATACACCGAACCACTATAAAATCTTTTGTGTTTGCCGTGTCTCATTGTCTCTTTCTCTATCTCTATCTTATTCACTGCACTTTATAGTTATCTTGCATTTGCCATCATTAATCTCAAGCAAACTATTTTAAAAAAGGCTAATTTTTTAAAGAACCCAATTCACCCCCCCCTCTTGGGTTGCCATCTGGGCCAACAATTGGTATCAGAGCAAGTGCTCATTTAGAATTTGATCTCACGATCAAGGGCTAAAGATCCTTATGGCAACACAAAGTGGTTCATGTTTTGCTGAAGGTCATTCTACGAATAGACCTCCTTTATTTAATGGAACCAACTATTCATATTGGAAAGCTAGAATGAGAATATTCATTCAAGCTTCTGACTATGAATTGTGGGGAGTAATAATAAATGGACCTAGTACACCCACACACTTATTGATGGCACTATTGTTCCTAAGCCCGAAAGGGATTGGAATGATAATGATAGGAGAATGGCACAATTAAATGCTAAAGCCATTAACATTTTATATTGTTCCTTAGACTCTAATGAATTCAACCGAATCTCAACATGTAATTCCGCAAAAGAAATTTGGGATAGGTTGGAAATAACACATGAAGGAACAAACCAAGTTAAGAATCAAAAATAAATATTTTGGTTCATAAATATGAATTATTTACATGGAACAAAATGAAACCATCACATGCATGTTCACTAGATTCACTGATATTGTGAATGGTTTAAAAAGTCTTGGAAAAGTTTATACTAACTCTGAGCTTGTTCGCAAAATTCTTAGGTCACTTCCAAGGACTTGGGAAGCCAAGGTGACAGCCATACAAGAAGCCAAAGATCTGAACATCCTACCATTGGAAGAGCTTCTTGGTTCGCTAATGACTCATGAGCTTCAAGTTAAACAACATGTCAATGAGGATGAGTCAAGAAAGAAGAAGACCATCGCCCTCAAGGCTGCAAAAGGAAGAAAGCAGCAGTGAAAGTAATGATGATGATGATGATGAAACTGCTCTCTTGCCAAAAATTCAGAAAGTTTATGAGAAAAAGGCCCTTCCACAAAAAGAAATTTGGAGCAAGAATTGAGGAGAAAAAGATAAGAAAAAGGACAAGGGAAAGAAAAAGAAAAAGAGCCCTTAGTATGTTATGAATGTAAAAAGCCAGGGCACTTTAGATATGATTGTCCTTTACTGAAAAAGGCCTACAAGAAAAAGAAGAAAGCATACATGGCAACATGGTCTGATGAATCTTCCTCCGAAGAAGAAGAACAAAAGAAGTTGCCAATATTGCTTCATGGCGGACGACAACGAAGAGGTAAGTACCGAAACCCCGATGATGAATTTACATTTGATGAAATGTTTGAAGCTTTCAATGAATTGATGATTGATTTCAAAGCTTTGAAAAAGAAACACAAATCTTTGAAAACTGAAAACTTAAATTTAATTAAGAGAAAAATGAATTAAATCTTGTAGTTAAGATTTAAAAGATAAAAGGAAACACTTCTTAATGAAAAGAATGATTTGTTCATAAGATTGATTTGATTAAATCTGAAAATGAAAATCTAATTAAAGAAAAAGAATCAATCTCTAATGAAAATGATTTTCTAAAGAAAGATGTTAAAAAGTATAAGACATTGTTGAGAAATTTACTCTAAGCTCAACTAAACTAAATATGATTTTAGATAGTCAAAAAGCAGTTTTTGACAAAGCAGGTTTAGGGTATAACACATTAGAAAACAAAAATCATTGAAAAATATTTTTGTAAAAGCTAACCAAAGTAATATTACTTGTTTTAAATGTAATCAAAAAGGACATAAATCTTTTGAATGCAAAACAATAAGTAATAATGAAAAATTAAACACTAAAGGAAAGAAAATTTGGGTTCCGAAAGGAACAATTTTTATTGCTACTAACCATGAAGGACCCAAGAAAGCTTGGGTACCTAAACATAAAGTTTAAATTATGTTGCAGGAATGTCTTGTAGCCAAAAGATCAAAGAAAAAGTGGTACCTTGATAGTGGCTGCTCAAGACATATGACGGGTGACAAAGATGAATTCATCACCCTGGAAGAAAAGAAAGGTGGAGTTGTGACGTTTGGCGATAACGGTAAAGGTCAAATTATGGGCCTTGGTAAAGTTCGCATAACTCCATCTATATTTATTGATAATGTACTTTATGTTGATGGTTTAAAGCACAATTTAATTAGTATAAGCCAACTATGTGATAAGAACTTTAATGTTTCATTTAAATCTTCTATTTGCATAACTGATTCCATTAATGATAGCATTGTTTTTACTGGTTATAGACATGGCAATGTGTACTTAGTTGACTTAGAAAATTATCTGAAAGTAGTCATTGCCTAATTGCTGACAATGCTAACATAAATGATATTGGATGGTTATGGCATCGTAGATTAGGTCATGCAAGCACACACCTTATTTCAAAATTAATTAAAATGGATTTAGTTAAAGGCTTACCTAAACTAGATTTTGAAAACAACAAAATATGTGATGCATGTCAATTTGGAAAACAAACTAGAAGTTCTTTCAAATCTAAAAATGTTGTTTCAACTTCTAGGGCTTTAGAGCTACTTCACATGGACCTTTTGGACCAACTAGAACCACAAGTCTAGGAGGAAAGAAATATGGTCTAGTGATTGTAGATGATTATTCTAGATATACTTGGGTAATGTTTTTAGCTCACAAAGATGAGACTTTCTCGATATTCCTGAAATTCTTCAAGAAAGTCACAAATGAGAAAAACACTACCATAGTATCTCTAAGAAGTGATCATGGAACTGAATTTGAAAATCACTTATTTGAAAGTTTTTGCACTGAAAATGGTATTAATCATAATTTTTCAGCCCCTAGGACTCCACAGCAAAATGGTGTAGTTGAAAGGAAAAATAGGACTCTAGAAGACATGGCCCGTACCATGCTATGCGAAAGTAACCTACCAAAGTACTTTTGGGCGGAAGCTATTAACACAGCATGCTACATCTTAAATCGAGCCCTAATAAGACCAATCTTAAAGAAAACACCTTATGAATTATGGAATGAAAGAAAACCCAATATAAAATACTTTCATGCATTTGGATGTAAATGTTTCATTCATAATAATGGTAAAAATAACTTAGGAAAATTTGATGCTAAATCTGATGAAGGAATTTTTCTAGGTTATTCAACAACTAGTAAAGCTTATAGAATCTTTAACAAGAAAACCTTAATAGTTGAAGAATCCATACATGTAGTTTTTGATGAATCTTTAGCATCTAGTTCTGAAAAGCTTGATGATGAGGAAGATACAAACATAATTGAAAAAGATCTTGAAAAACTTAATATTGAAGTATCTTCAGATCATGAGCAAGAAGCTAAAGATGATGATTCACATAAGGACGATGATGTCAATATTGATCATAATGATATAGATCTTCCAAGAGACTGGAGATATGCTCATAGTCATCCCAAGGAATTGATTATAGGTGATCCATCTCAAGGAATAAGAACTAGATCATATATGAGAAATATAGTAATCATCTTGCATTTGTATCACAAATTGAACCTAAAACTATTGAAGAAGCTGAAAAAGATAATAATTGGATGTTAGCAATGCAAGAAGAATTAAATCAATTTACAAGAAATAATGTATGGACTTTAGTTGAAAGACCTAAAAATCATTCAGTAATAGGATCAAAATGGGTTTTTAGAAATAAACTAGATGAAAATGGCATAGTAATTAGAAACAAAGCTAGATTAGTTGCAAAAGGATATAATCAAGAAGAAGGTATTGATTTTGATGAAACCTTTGCACCTGTAGCTAGATTAGAAGCCATTAGACTTTTACTTGCATTTGCATGTCATATGAACTTTAACTTATTTCAAATGGATGTTAAAAGCGCATTTTTAAATGGATTTATAAATGAAGAAGTTTATGTAGAACAACCACCAGGTTTTGAAGATCATGAATTTTCAAATCACGTTTTTAAATTGCACAAAGCATTATATGGTTTGAAACAAGCACCTAGAGCTTGGTATGATAGACTAAGTAAATTTTTAATTGAAAATGATTTCACAAGAGGAAATGTTGATAAAACATTATTTTTGAAAAGAAAAAGTAAAGATTTACTTGTAGTACAAATATATGTTGATGACATTATTTTTGGTGCTACTAACGATTCTCTATGTCAAGAATTTGCCAAGTTAATGCAGGGAGAATTCGAGATGAGCATGATGGGAGAACTCAACTTCTTCCTTGGACTTCAAATCAAACAAAGCAAAGAGGGTATCTTTATCAACCAAACAAAGTACACAAGAGAGATTTTAAAGAAGTTTGGTATGGAATCAATAAACCCCTCGGAACACCAATGAGTCCTTCATGCAAGCTGGACAAAGATGAAGAAGGTAAAAGGTTGATCAAAAGTATTATCGAGGTATTATCGGATCCCTTCTTTATTTAACAGCAAGTAGACCAGATATTATGTTTTCTGTATGTTTATGTGCTAGATTTCAATCAGAACCTAAAGAATCACACTTAATAGCTGTTAAAAGAATACTAAGATACTTAAGTGGAACAAAAAATGTAGGTTTATGGTATTCTAGAGACTCCACATTAAATCTAATTGCATACTCAGATTCTGATTATGCCGGATGCAAGTTAGATAGAAAAAGCACAAGTGGTGCATGCCAATTTTTAGGAAGTAACTTAATCTCATGGTTTAGCAAAAAGCAAAATTCGGTTGCATTATCTACTGCGGAAGCAGAATATGTTGCAGCTGGAAGTTGCTGTGCTCAAATCCTATGGATTAAGAGACAACTTGAAGACTATGGTATCACACTTGATAAGACACCTATAAGATGTGATAATACAAGTGCAATAAATCTAACTAAAAATCCAATTCAACATTCAAGAACAAAGCATATTGAAATAAGATATCACTTTATAAGAGAACATGTAGCCAATAATGAAATTTGTCTTGATTATGTGAATACTGAAGAACAACTTGCAGATATATTAACAAAACCCTTAAGTGAAGAGAGATTTTGTTATCTTAGAGGAGAATTAGGAGTTTGTGATCCTTTGGAATAGTTTTATGAAACTCTTAAGGACATCTATCTAGATTTCATCATTTTCTTGAAAAATCTTGATATTTCAATAAGGAAATCTATCTAGATCTTGATTCATTGTTTCCCCAATTGCTAAAGAACATTAATCTATAATTTGATGATTAATTTGAATAGTTTCAAATTCTTGAAACTTAATTTTTTATCTCTGAAACTGTTAGAGTCGACTCTGACAGTTTGTGGAGTCGACACCTGAGTTTTTGATGTTCTGTCTGAGTGATTAGAGCCGACTCTGGCTTTTGTGGAGCCGACTCTAATACGAGCGCTGACAGATTTTCTGGTTCGGAGCCGACACCCAGTTTTCGGGAGTCGACTCTAAGTCGAGCTAGGTCAAAAATAAAAAGGCAGAGTCGACCCCCAATCGTTCCAATCGTCTCCTAATCCTATCCTAAGAACTCCAAAACCTTTCCAACTTTCCCAAATCTACTCAAAACCCTTGATTAACCTTCCAATCCTCTCAATGGCTCCTAAGAGGCGCGGATTCGTCGCTGGAGCATCCGTTCCAACGAAGAGACGCACGGTTCGAAGGCAACCATCGCCTTCTTCCTCTTCGGCCACTCAAGAGGATTCTCCTCCTTCACCATCTTCACCAAAGGTTGACCATTTAGCTGGTAAGACCATTACCACTGGGAGAAAAGTAAACTTTGATTTATTTGAATCGGAAGGATTCTCTATTGGAAGATATTTGAAGGAAATGGGATGGGAAAAATTTTGCTCACTTGATTTACCCACTTATCCTGCTTTAGTAAGAGAGTTTTATAACGGATTAAGCAGAGGAGAAGGTGGTTTGATAAGCATTGTAAGAGGAACAAGAGTGACCATTACCTCGGAGATTCTTGGAAACCTATTAGAAATGCCCACTGTCGGATTGATGGAATATCAACATGAGGATAGGAGTGGGGCACTGACGAGGATGCTAGGGAGAGATGTGACTGAGTTTGAAGAAATCTTTGCAAATCAGTTGAACCTAGAACTCAGACTATTGCATAATATCTGTGGTAGAATCTTATTTCAAAAATAGGGAGATTCGAGTATGTCTCGGAGCGAGACGTTCTGTTGATGGACTGCATTATAACTGAAAGGCCAGTCAATTTAGCCGGCATGATGATTGGTTACATGGCAGAGGCAGCTACAAAGAAAAGATCAACACTGCCATACGGTATGATTCTGACACTAGTCTTTAGAAGCCAGGGTGTGCTCATTATGGAAAATGAACGAACCTTTAAGAAACTGAGACACACTGATTATTATAGCATTTCTACTATTTATAGAATGGGCTTCAAGAATGTTAATGGTGTTTGGATAAAGGGAGGAAGAGAAGAAAGAGCAGAGAGAGGGCAGAGGAAACCAGAGTAGAAGATATCCCGGGACCATCCACTAAGGGACCTTATGTCCCAGATCCATCTATTGCGGGACCTTCTTCAGCTGGACCTTCAGAGGCCGGACCCAGTTCTATACCCTCACCTCCACATCAGCCTATAAATTCTGAAAGATTCTCTGATGAGCAACTTGATCAGTTAAGAGGTTTGCTTGCTGAGTATGATAGCCAGAGATCTCAAGAAATTTCTAAGTTAAAAGAAGACTTTAATCTGCTGAAAGAAGAACTAAATTCGAGACTGGACATGCTATCCTTTACCTTAGGCAGTTCTGTTGAATCCTTTGGTGCTGAGCTTCACAAGATCTTCGAAAGGATGGAAGGCATTGCTCAAGTTAGTGATCAGAATCATAGCCGTGAGCTTGAAGAAGCTCGAAAGAGAGTTAAAGATGAAGATAGATACTTTTTTGAGTGCTTGAGTGTTCATACATCGGTCAGGGATCCCTCTTGCACATTTTATTAATGCTTGTAGTCTATGTTACTTGCTTCGGAAGCTTGGAATCTTATGATGAATCATAACTTTTGTGAATGGAATATCAGAATTATTAAATTTATCCCATCTGAACTGGATGATTGGTACTTCGTAGCAGATGATCCTCTTTAGGGATTCATCTGGCAGAGTAATTAAAGCTTCATGATGAATGATGACTTTTTAAGAGTTCATCTAATCAGGGTCATTAATGCTTCATGATGGATTATGACTTCTTAAGCTTGTGATAGAACCGATGGAGTTTATCTTATTAGACATATATGAATCAGGGATAACTAGTGGACTTGGCCTTGTCAGAAGTGAAGGCTTGCTTGGAAGTTGAAGTTAATCTTGAAAATAAAATAAGATAAGGCTCGGGGCTGCTTCTGAGTTGTGACATCCTTGGGGCCGCTTAAACTGGGGCCGCCTAGGAGCCGGAGCCGCCTTGGGGCCACTTACGAATTGGGGCCGCCTTGGGATCGCTTACGAACCGGGGCTGCCTAGGAGCCGGGGCCGCCTAGGAGCCGCTTCTGAGTTGGGACCACCTTGGGTCGCTTATAAATTGGGACCGCCTAGGAGCCGGGCCGCCTTGGGGCTGCTTACAAATTGGGGTCGCCTAGGAGCCGGAGCCGCCTAGGGGCCGCTTATAAACTGGGGCCGCCTAGGAGCCGCTTATGAACTGGAGCCACCTATGAGCCGGAGCCGCCTAGGGGCCGCTTATAAACTGGAGCCGCCTAGGAGCGAGGCCGCTAGCACTCAAACGACTTCCATCATTGGGTAATTTTGGCTGTTAACTTACACGTGGCTTTTACCAACCATATCATATGCTCCCTCGCTCCTGAGTCTTGGTGCTTGTTGACCCAATTGATGATTTTGATGATTAACAAAACTATCTTAGTATAACTCTTGAAGGCTCTGATGATTTTGATTTAGTGTTTCAGATTATAAGACTATTGAATGATCAAAATCAGGAGTTACATAGTGTTCTGGATCGAATCTAATGTCTAGGTAAGAATTGCAGACATTAGAGTCGACTCCGAGAATCACAGAGCCGACTCTGGAACTGGCACGGACTTTAGAGTCAACTCCGAGACTGTGAGAGTCGACTCTCACAGATGAAGCAGAAAGTCGATTTTTCTGGCCCCGACCTAGAGTCGACTCCGGGTAAGTTAGAGTCGACTCCGGAAAAGTATCTTGTCGACCCCAGAAAAGCCAGAGGCGACTCCAGAAATACCGTTTTGAAATGCCTCGAGCTAGAGCCGACTCCAGAAAAGTTAGAGTCGACTCCAACCCACCTGGAACGAAAAATCAAATTGCCAGATCAGCTCTAACGGTAATATTTCTATTTTACCTTATTTCTAACAGATATATTTTGATACAAGGTACACTCCAACGGATAGTTTTCTTCCAAAAACGGTGTAAAAGAAATCTATAAAAGGGAAGTCTATTATTCAAAAAAGTAGAACGAAAAATCTGAAAAACAAAGAGAGAAAATCTGAGATAGATAAATCCCATTTCAAAAATCCGAGAGCTTGAATCTTGAAAGGAAAACCTTCTAGCTTAAATCCACTCCACTCCAAAAAGCTCAAGAGGAATCCAAAGCGTTCAAAATCAAAGTCTTGGCGGATTTCCCAATCTTGGAGAGAGGAGATTCATTTCTTGCTTTTCAACTCTTCTCAACTGTTTCAACTGTGAAGAATCGGAGCTGAGGCTTGATTCAATCCTGCAAGGAGAAGAAGAAAAGAAGAAAAGAAGAAAAGCTCAAAAGCCAACCTTTCTACAAATCAGGCTTTTCTAAACCTTGTTATTCTTAATTTGTGTATTTGCTCATTGAGGAGCTTTGTATTTCAAAAACAATACTTATTTTTGTTTGTGCCTAGTTCAATCTTGGGGATTGAACTAGAGGAGGTAGTTTTACCTCGGTTCAAGCTTGGTTAAGCTTGAGTTAGGGTTTTTGTGCTGGTGAGCCCTTGAAAACCAGCTAGGTTCGTTGTGCGTCCGGAAAAACAACAAGTTCGAGTTGTGAGCTTGTAAAACAACTCTGCTGTAATCTAGGGTGATTATAGTGTGGACCCAAGTGAATCTTGGGAGTGGACGTAGGTGTTGGATACACCGAACCACTATAAAATCTTTTGTGTTTTCCGTGTTTCATTGTCTCTTTCTCTATCTCTATCTTATTCACTGCACTTTATAGTTACCTTGCATTTGCCATCATAAATCACAAGCAAACTATTTTAAAAAAAGGCTAATTTTTTAAAGAACCCAATTCACCCCCCCCCCTCTTGGGTTGCCATCTGGGCCAACAGTGCTCATGCATGCAGCACTTGCCAAGAAAAAGAAGCACAAAATCTTTTGCCTTTACTGGGTTTCGCATGCCATAAATTAGCGAAGGAGAGCACATGCTCCCAAGAAGATAAAGTCTCTTTGAAGTACCTCATCATTTAAGGAATGGTATCTGGAGCGATGCAGTCTGCAAAAAGATTGAGAAAAATACTTCTCGATTAATGAAAAAGGTGGAGTGTCATTACTGCATTGTTCTTATCTATGTCCCATCATTACGCACAGATCGCGTCCCCAAAGTATCACCGAGGTGTCGTATCTTGAACAGCGAAGAGTTTGTGGACAACTGGACGGTACCTCCATTCATGAATCTTCGCGTGCCACTATAGTGGGCAGGACATTCAAAAATGATGTATAAAAACTGTCTCACCCACTCATCGAGCCTTTCACACCTTCATTACCTTCCCTATGTCTTCTTTGCCTTCTAAGTCTCGAACTCTTGCCTCTGTCTTCAGGTCAGTCCCCTTCACTTTCTTTGCTCTTTTTATCCATGGATTCTGACTCCCGTAGAAAATGTAAGAGTCCTATGGTCAAACCCTCCAAAGAGGAGATCCTTCAGGCATTATGTCGGGCTTCTGGTGGCATCTATATCTACGATCATCCGGCGCCCGTGGTCCAGACATTACCTAGGGCTTCTCCTCCACCACCTAGGGCTTCTTCTCCACCACCTAGAGCCTCTTCTCCTCTGTCTCCTAGGGTTTCTCCTCCATCCCCTAGGATTTTTTCTTGATCATCTAGTCATCCGGCATCTCCTTCGGTTACCCTCTCTGAGTTCGTAGGTCCAAAGGGGAGAGCCTCCATCATGACCGCCCAAGACATAAAGAACCTTAGGTCTTAATATGAGATTTCTGATAGTGTCTGCATCTTCGCCCCCTACTCTAATGACAAGATATCCAGCCAGTCTGGTAGGATTGCCTTATGTGAAGAATTTTTTAAGAGTAGGCTCTGTCTTCCTCTTCATCCATTCTTTTTGAACCTCCTAGATAGGTATGACCTTATCCCAAAGCAGCTAACTCTGAATTCCATTCAGATTATCTGTGCCTTTATTGTTCTCTGCTATTTTCATGGCATTTATGCCCGAGTTTCCTTATTACGGACCTTGTACAAACTCCATAATCCCAATAAAGCTGGGTGGTGGAGTTTTGCATCTAGACCTAAAAGAGCCCTTAAGCTTGACCTGCCCTTCAAAATCAAGGGATGAAAATCTTAATTTTTCTATGTCCATTTGGATGGGGTGAACACGGGCTGGGGCGCTCTCGACACCAACCCTAATAAGCATTCAACCATAAATGAGGAAGACCGAGAGATTTTTTATGTGCTGTTATCATCCGATCTTCCTTCTTGTTGGGAACTACTGTCGGAGGACAACCTCCGTGACGTCAGCATAGCACCGGTGTCGCCAACACCAGCACCCGATGAGCACATATTCCCTTAGTCATCATTCATTTTCATTTCATTCATTCTCCTTTTTTTTATTCCCCTTTTTTTGACTTCGATCTTTATTTCCTTGTGCAGCAATGAAGTTTCTCCTCACTTTTTGATGGTGGTCCTCCAAAAGAGAAAAGAAGCCGCCGACGACACAATGAGGGCAAAGCCTAAGTAGCCTCACTGGGAAGAATAGGGTGGGTCATCTTGGTTGCCCATGGCTCCTTCCATAGCTCCTGAGGCTGCCCCGATGGAAGAGTCGAGGAGGGAGGATCCCTCCATCGAAGTACGTAGCATGGGTTCCTTCTATCGAAGCTGAGGCAGGGCCATCGAGGGAAGAGCCCTCGGCCATCACCAAACCCAAAGGTGAAGCCATACCGAAGGTGAGGGTTAGGATGCCTTCGATGGTGGAAGTCAAGGATGATGTCCCGCCGGCCACCCAACTGATGCCAGAGGAAGGAGGGACGCTTCCTACCAGCAAACCCAAGAGTCGGCCATCTTGGGTGACTGCAATGAACCATGGTCGACTGGCGGAGCGTATAGTAAGACGGTCCAACCTCCCAGGTTTCCAAGCTGAGCTCCGTCGTTTACCCATTGCTGATGCTCTTGACCCTCTCTTCATCGCTGCCCTTCAGGTATGTCTGTTGACTTTGTTTCCCTTTTATATTGGATTTAATTGAAGTTTTTAACCGATTATTTTGCACAACTGTCCAACGGCCTCTTTGTTCTTTAGGATGTCTGCACCGGGGTTGCCAAAACCTGGGTCAATTCCTTGGCTATGGAATTGGCCGAGGCGCAAGCTCGGGAGGCAAAGGCGGCCAACGAGCTCTGAGTCGCCCAGAGGGGAATCGCTTTTTGAAGGTCCAAGCAGAGAAAGTCGAGAATAAGGCCAGAGTCACCGAGGCCAAGCTGGTGGATGCCATGATGAGGCTTAGGCCGACTGAGGAGAGGATGGAGGATGCTCTTCTCAATTGGAGTATGCCGAGGAAAGGGCCGACAAGGCCGAGTCCGAAGCTCGGGCTGCTATGGAAAAGCATGCTCTCACAGAGGCAGACGCTCGAACCTTCTGGAGAAGAAGACCACCACCGAGACTCAAGCCCGAGAGGCAATGAAAAAATTGGCCACCGCCGAGGCCAAAGCTGCGGAGAAAGTGGCTGTCGTCGAGGCCCAAGCTGCGGAGAAGGTGACTGCCATCGAGGCTCAAGCTACGGAGAAGGTGACCACAGCCAAAGCCCACGCTCGAGAGGCCGTGGAGCATACAAAGGCTCCACTGACTTTGCCACGGAGTCGAGTGAAGCGGCCATGGACTCCTTCTCCCACGACTTTGAGAGGTATAAAGAGAGGATCTCATGGATCTTTAAAATAAGCAGTCTTGAACACCTTCGATCTGAGGATAAAAAGGGGGATCCAGAGAGCAGCGACGCCGAAGATGGGCTGGGACCCTCTGAACCTTAGAGTTTTTCTTTTCTCTTTTTCAAACACTTTGTAATCCAACTAATGTCGGTCTTTTGTATGACATTATCATAAGATTAATGAAAGAAATATTTTGTTCAAGCATAATGAACTTATCTTTTTGTAGTGCCTTAGTCTTTTGGTGATCATATCTTGGCTTTAGCCTTCAGAATCGATAGAATGCACCTTCAGTCTCTTGAGTATATTTGGAGAGTCAGTAATTTGATGTGCTTTATAGAAACGTTTAGGTTTGCCTTAGTCTCTCGGGCCTTTGCTGAAGTGTTTCTTGAATGCTGATGGCAGCCATCGCCCCAGGGATTTCTCGGTGCCGGCCCGGGAGTTGACTCAGGACCGCTGAGACCATAGAACTTGAATCGCCTCGAAGGTTTTTTGGTGTCAGCCCGAGAGTGTCCTTATGATCATGGGCCATCGAGGTCCTTTTAAAAACTACCACAGGGTTTCTTGGTGCCGGCCTGGGAGTTTGACTCGGGGCCGCTCAGACCATAGGACTTGAACCACCTCGATGGTTTCTTGGTGCCAGCCCAGGAGTGTCCTTATGATCATGGAGCTGCTGAGGTTCTTTTGAAAACTACCATGATGGTTTCTCGTGCTGGCCCAGGAGTTTGACTCAAGGCCGTGAGACCATAGGACTTGAACTGCCTCAGAAGTTTCTCAGTGCCGGTCTAAGGGTATCCTTATAATCATGGAGCCATCGAGGTCCTTTTGAAAATTATCATGGAGGTTCTCGATGCCGATCCAAAAGTTTGACTCGGGACCTTCAAGATCATAGGACTTGAACCACTTTGGGGAATTCTTAGTGCCAGCCCGAGGATGTCCTTATGATTATGGAGCCATCAAGGTCCTTTTGAAAACTACCATAGGGATTTCATGGTGCCTACATGGGAGTTTGACTCGAGGCCGCCAGGATCATAGGACTTGAACCACCTCGGGGGTTTCTCGGTGCTAGCCCGGGGGTATCCTTATGATCACGGACCGTCGAGGTCATTTTGAAAACTACTACGGAGGTTTTTGGTACCGGTCTGGGAGTTTGACATGGGACCGGCGAGACCATAGAACTTGAACCACCTTGGAGGTTTCTTGGTGCTGGCCCGAGGGTGTCCTTATGATCACAGGGCCATCAAGGTCCTTTTAAAAACTACCATGAGGGTTTCTCGGTGTTGGCTCGGGAGTTTGACTCGGGGTCACCGAGACCATAGGACTGAACTACCTTGGGGTTTCTCAGTGTCAGTCCGAGGGTGTCCTTATGATCACGAGGTCACCGAGGTCCTTTTGTAAACTACCACAAAGTTTCTTGGTACCAGCCCGTAAGTTTGACTCATTACTACCGTGGCACATAGGACTTGAACCGCCACGAGGGTTTCTCGATGCCAGCCCGGGGTGTCCTTAAGATCATGGGACCGCTGAGGTCCTTTTCACATTTTTCAAACCGAATAGAATGATGAAATTATAAACTTTTCTTATATTTATTATCTAAGTACACTCACTATTGATAATACCAACGAAGATTGTCTGCATTCCTTGTACACGGGATTGTCTGCCCATCGAGCTCCTCGAGTCGATATGCTCCTTGGCGAAGTGCTTCAGTAAATCGATAGGGCCCTTCCTAATTTGGAGATAGCTTGCCTCCTTCGGTTGGCTTAGATGCCTCGTTCCTTCTGAGGATTAATCTTCTGGATGAAATGTCTTGAGGCGGACTCGGGCATTGTAATTTTTGCTGCTCGCTGGCGAAAGATAGCCATCTTGAGCCATGCCTGGTTCCGGATCTTGTTGAAGTTGAGGTTGGCCTTTAGTTGATCAAGATTGTCTTCTTCATTATATGATTCCATCCAAGGGCTTGAAAGACCAATCTCCATTGGAATAACCGCTTTAGATCCGAAGATGAGACTGAAAGGAGTCTCCCCTATGGGGATCCTTGGAGTTGTATGTTACGCCCACAATACACTAAGGAGTTCCTCCATCCATTTGCCTTTGAACTCATCCATTCAGGTTCTAAGTCCCCGAAGGATGGTCCGATTCATGACTTTAGCTTCTCCATTGTTTATGGATGCTCGATAGAAGTGAAACGATAGCCGATATCCAGCTCAGTGCAAAAAGCTTCGAATGCAGCATTATCGAATTATCGACCATTGTCGGTGATGATAGTGTGAGGTAGGCCAAATCGGCAGATAATAGACTTTCAGAAAAAATGACCTCACCATGCTCTCGGTAATTTGGCTAATGCCTCGACTTCAACCCATTTGGTGAAGTAGTTGATGATGATAAGTAAGAACCTCTGTTGCCCTGAAGCTGGAGGGAATGGTTTAAGGATATCCATTCCTTATTGGACGAAAAACCACGGAGCAAAGAGCAGACTCAGCTGAGAGGCTGACTGTCACTGGACATTGGAATACCACTAGCAGCTATCACACTTCTGGACTAGCTCAGCAGCATCCTTCGTATAGTAAGCCAATAGTACCCCTGGCGGAGAGCCTTAAAAGCTAGCCATATGCCCCCTAGATGGTTCCCACATATGCCCTCATAGATCTCCCTGAGAATATAGTTGGCGTCTATAGGACCGAGTATTTGAGAAAGGGATAAGAGAAAGACTTCTTGTATTAAACTGCCCATTCAGTAATACAAACTTAGGGGCCCTCCACTTGAGTAGCCTAGCTTCTACAGGATCAGTAAGGAGAGTACCATCAATGAGATAATGGATATAAGCATCCATCCAGGTAGGCTCTTGTGCGACTAGTAGAACCTCTTCCACTGTGTCAATACTCGGGAGCTCCAGGTGCTCAACATATGTTCTCCCTAATACATGTCTGTCGATGTAGCTAGCCGTAACAAGGTGTCAGCTCTGGCGTTTTTACCCCTGGGAATATAACTAATAGTGAAATAAGCCAATAAGGAGGTCAGTGACTTGACCTTATTTAGATATCGAGACATAATGGGGCCTTGAGCTTCATACTCCCCAGTAATTTGTTCAGAGATGAGCTGAGAGTCATTAAAGGCCCTGAGGTGCTTTACTCCAAACTCCTGCGCGAGCTTAATTCTGGCCAATAAGGCCTCATACTCGACTTGATTATTTGTAGCTTTAAAGAAAAATCAAAGAGTTTGCAAGGATAAGACCAGCTCCACTTCTTTGAGAGTTGGAGGCACCATCGACATGGAGAATTCAGGCCTCCACCGCATCTTCATCAGTGTATGAACATGTCATTGGGAAGTCCTTAGGTTGCTCTTCCGTCCAGATGCATTCCACTAGAAAGTTCGCCAGCACCAAGGACTTTAAGGTAGATTGGGATTGAAATGAAAGATCGAACTCTTTCATTTGATTGCCCATTTAGCCAGCCGATCTGAAGTGTCAGGATGAGCCAGAACAGCTCTAAGAGGCTGATCCATGAGTACCATGATCGTATGGGCTTGAAAGTATGGCCCGAGACACTGAGTGAAGATGATTAGAACAAAAATAATTTTTGGTTCTAAAGTACCTGACCTTCGCATCATGAAGCACTTTACTGGTATAATAGATAGGCTTCTATGTTCCATCGGGGTTGAGTCATACCAAAACAGAGCTCACTGCCTTCAGAAAGCTATAAGATAAAGAAAGAGTCTTTTCTCTTCTCTTGGCTTTGATAGAAGTGGCGGTGTGGACATAAATTCCTTCAGCTCATCGAACGCTTTCAGATAGCTTTCGTTTATTCGAAGTCGTTCACCTTATGTAGGACTTTAAAGAAGGGGACATATCTCTTAGTTGACCTTGACAGAAAATGGCTCAGAGTGGCCACCCTTCCGGTGAGCCGCTGCACCTTCTTCTTATTGACTGGCTGCCTCATGTCGAGAATAGCTTGTATCTTCTCAGATTTTCTTCAATCCCCTGCTGGGTCACCAAAAAGCTCAAGAATTTTTCGGCGATGACCCCAAATGCACACTTGTGGGGGTTGAGCTTCATTTGATAGTGCCGAAGGTTATTAAATGTCTTTTCTAAATCGATAATATGGTTGGCGATGCAGGTGCTCTTAGTTAGCATATTATCCACATACACCTCCATATTGTGCCCAATCTGGTCTTTAAAGACCTTATTCATCAATCTTTGGTAAGTATCCTCTGCATTCTTCAACCCAAAGGCATTACCTTATAGCAGTAGATATCTTTCTCGATGATGAAAGAGATGTTTTCTTCATACGTCGGATTCATCTTTATTTGGTTATACCTAGAGAAGGCATCTATAAAGCTGAAAAGTTCATGGCCAGATGTGGAATCCACTAATTGATCAATCCACGACAGTGAAAAGCTATCTTTAGGACATGCTTATTGAGATAAGTAAAGTCGATAAAGATTGCCAGCTTTTGCTCGTCTTTGGACCATCACCACATTGGCTAACCAATCCGAGTATTGTGCTTCTCGAATATGGCCGGTAGTAAGCAGCTTGTTGACCTTCTCATCAATAGCCCTCCATCTCTCGGAGGCAAAGCTTCTCCTCTTTTGACAGACAGGCCGGTACTTTGGATCAATGTTAAGCTTGTGAGTAATTACCTCCGAAAGGATGCTGGGCATGTTCGAGGTTGACCAGGCAAAAATATATGAGTTTGCCTGCAAGAAAGTAAGTAGTTGATTCTTTATATTCAGGGAAAGAAGCTCACCAATTTGTACAGTTTTCACAAGGTCATCTCCCAGCGGGTAGGATAGCAAGTGCTTGGCTGGCTCTCCCCTTCTTTAGATTCTCTAGGATCAAGCAGCACTGAGGCTGATGGGGTCACCACCTTCAGAGGGCTGAAGGCCATATGATAGCATAATTACACTGGATTTTGCTCTCCACGCATCTCACCGATTTCCTCACTGATAGAAAATCTCACAAGCAGGCATCTAGTAGATATCACCACATCCAAAAGGTTCAAGCCTGGCCAACAGAGTATGGCGTTGTAAGCCAAGGGCACTCAGGCCACCAAAAATCTCATCAGGACAGTACTCTGGCACGGTAGTGATCCTGCCATGATCGGCAGGGTAATTTCATCCTCAACTTTCACTGAATCTCCTGTGAAACCGATGAGAGGCATTATCACCGGTTGGAGGAAACTGAGAGATAAATTCATCCGAACAAAGATATCGTAAGTAAGGATATCTACAGAGCTTCTACTATCCACCAGAATTGGTTTATAGGATGCTTAGTGATCGTCATAGAGACAACAACGCTATCATCATTTAGATTGCCCTCCCTTGCTAATTCCCCTTTAGAAAAGGGGATAACATTTTTTATTCTCTTCTCACCCTCAATCTTTTAGAAGGTGTAGCCGCCCCCCAGGAAAGCATGCCTACCGTTCGTTCCATCAAGCATTATCAACATTGGCCTGAGCAAGTTAAGGTCCCATTAGAGCTGGGATGGCCGGAGGTACTCTTTTTTGGATAAACTTCCCAAGGTAGCCCTGTTGGATGAGCTCCTCAATAACACACTTCAGATTTCAGTATCATAGTCATAGTCTCTGTGAAAGTAGCAATAATGACTCCGATCGCGAGTGACGTCCATCCTCAGTGGAGGAGGATACTGAAGATAGGGTTTGCTTTCAATCTCCATAAGGATATGACACTTGGGGTGAAGAGAGGTATGAAGTTCTCTTATATGGAGGTGAAGTTCTGGTGCCAATTATTTGACCGATGCAGGGGCTCAGGCTTGTTGGAAGAAGGTCCGCTTGGCTCCATGCAGATCAATTTCTTGCTGGACCCTCTTTAGTGTCCCTCCTAGTAAAATCAGCTTCGTCAGTACGAATATTTCTGTGCACTACTCAGAAGCTCAGCATAGGAACTGAAAGGTCTTTTGTCCAATGAATAAGTGTAGAGAAAGGGACGGAGCCCTCGCTTCAGGGCCAGAGTGGCCACAGTATCATTGAGGTGATAGACCTCAAGGGTTGCCATCTTAAATCGGGCTACAAATTGTTCAAAAGTTCTCCTTCTTTCTGCTGAACGAAGAACAAACTATCCGCTATCCGGGGGATCTTTCGACAAGCATCGAAATGCGCTACGAAGGTTCTTTCCAACTGTTAAAAGGAGTCGATGTTGCATGGGAGTAGGTGAGAATACCAAGCATGCGCAGCCTTCCAAAAGGTAGCAGGGAAGCAATATATAGGAGGCACTACAAGAAATTCATAAAAGAGCAATGCAAATATTTGTTGCAAAATAACGACACAATTGCGACACAATTGCGACCCATGATATCTGCAACACAATTTAGCGACACACATTATTAGTCGTTAAATAGCGACGGATTTAGCGACTCCAAAAAATTAAATAGTGACGCATTAAGATGCATCACTATTTAGTGACGCATTAAATAGCGACACAAAATTGCGTCACTAAATTGCGATGTCACTAAATTGCGACGCATTTTAATACATCACTAAATAGCGATGCATTTCGCTAAACTATGATGCCCTAAATGCGTCACTGTTTAGCAATGCAAAAATGCGTCACTAAATAGCGATACATTTTAATGCGTCACTGTTTAGCGGCGCATTTTAATGAGTCATTATTTAGCAACGCATTAATTCATTGCTATTTAGCGACGCATTAAGATGTGTCACTAAACAGCGACGCATTAAAATGCGTCTCTATTTAGTGATGCTTAGCATGTGTCACTAAATAGGGTTTTAAGGGTTCAGGGATTCAGTGGTTCAAGGTCTAAGGGTTCAGGGGTTCAGGGTTTAAGGGTTTCAGGGGTTCAGGGAAGAAGGAAGAGACTTGAAGGGGAGAAGGAAGGAAGTAAAATGCTTGATGATTCTTTTACGAATCTTTCTTCTTGTTACAAAAAAAGTGAAGGAAACATGGCCGCCTTAAGGAATATCACTATAATATTAATTATTATACTATAATAAATAAATTATAAAACTAATATTATAAGATATTAATTTTTTTAGCGACGCATAATGCGTTGCTAAACAGCAACGAATTTAATGTGTCGCTAAACAGCGATGCATTACAATGCGCACTGTTTAGCGACGCATTTAATGCGTTACTATTTAGCGACGCAAAATTGCATCACTAAATAGCGATGCATTTTAATGCGTCATTGTTTAGCGACAATTTTAATTGTCACTATGATGGATTAATGAGGCATTAGCATGTGTCACTAAAGTTTTAGGGTTTAAGGGTTCAGGGTTCAGGGTTTAAGGGTTTAGGGATTCACGGTTCAGGGATTAAGGATTTCAAGGGTTTATATTAGGGGTTTAGGGTTTAGGGTTTTAGGGTTTTATGGTTTAGGGTTCTAGGGGTTTAGGGTTTTAGGATTTTAGGGCTTAGGGTTTAGGGTTTAGTTAGGGGTTTAGGGTTTTAAAGTTTAGGGTTTTACGATTAGGGTTTTACGTTTTAGGGTTTTGGGTTTTAGGGTTTCAGGGGTTATCGTTGGTTTAAGGTTTTAAGGGTTTAGGCTGCATTCTCAGCACAAAGGCATGGATCGGACTGAAGACAACGTCAGTCCCGGGTAGGACCTTGTAGTCGGCCACCCAGTCACACACGGCACCACCGGTGCACACCGTTTCATGGGGCTGATCGGCTGGAAAAAGGCCCAATGTCCAACTACAAGCTTTTTACCTGCAACAACTCCAATACACGCAATTGGAGCTGGAATTACCTCGGCTGCTGGCACCAGTCTTGCCCTACAATGGAACCTTGTTAAGGGATTTAGATTGTACTAAATTGTACTCAATCCAATTACCAAACTCGAAGAGTCGGCCGGTATTGTTATTTATTGCCACTATCTTCCCATGTCAGGATTGGGTAATTTTGTGCGCCTGCTGCCTTACTTAGTTGTGGTAGCTGTTTCTCAGGCTCCCTCTCCTAAATCGAACACTAATTCTCTGTCATCCATCACCACCATGGTAGGCCCATACCCGTCTCCGGATTTCGGGGGTAGACGGGAGCGGCACAAGGTCGAGCCCGACCCCACGATCGGCCACCGGGGAGGTAACCCGCGACAAGAGATCGAAGCGCCACCGAGGGCGGCGGAGGGGAGAAAGAGCAGCAGCGCCACCTACGGGAGGTTCTCGAAGGAAGCAGACATGTAACATCGTGACCAGCCATGTCACCACAGGGCTCCAGTGAAACGAGCGGCATAGATTACAATATATCAATATATAAAATTATTACTATATAATATTAAATATAATACACTATAATAATTACTAAATAAAATTAATATTATAAAATTAATATTTAGTGATGCATAATTGCATCACTATTTAGCGACGTAGCCTATACATCGCTATTTAGCGATCCATATTTAATGCGTCGCTAAATAGGGACGCATTTAGCGACATATATTCATGCATCGCTAAATTCTCGCCAAACAGGCCAAATTAGCAATGCATTAATTGTGTCGCCAATTAGCGATGAATTTATTGCGTCGCTAATTAGCGACGGATTGGATTAGCGACGCATAATGCATCGCTAATGCTAATATAAACCTCCTAGCCCTAACTCCTCTCTTTCCTCCCTGGTTTCTCCCTTACCCAGCGGCGCCTCTCCCTCCCTCTTTCTCCTCCTCACTCTTCCCCACCTCAGATGGGCGTCCCTCCAGAACCCGCCCTCCTCGCCGGCGACTCCCCCTTCAGGTAAACCCCCCTTCCCCCCCTCCCCCTCCCCTCTCATTGGCCATGACCGGGGTCGTGCCCGCGCTCGCCGGCCACAGCCGCGGCCGACCGTGGCCAGCTGCCGGCCGTCCGTGGCCTGGCCACAGTCCATGGCCAAGCCATAGCCAAGGAAAAAAATTAAAACCCCCCCTTCCCCCCCTCCCCCTCCCCTCTCGCTGGCCATAGTACATGGCCAGGCCACGGCAAGGGCAAAAAAAAATAATTGAAACAGAACCCCCCCTCTCCCTTTCCTCGCCGGCCACGGCCACGGCCAGCCGTGGCCTAGTCAAAAAGAAAAAAGAACATTACCCCCCCCCCCCCCCCCAGCCCCCTCCCCTGTCATCGCTGGCCAAGGGAAAAAATTAAATTACCCCCCAGCCCCCTCCCCCTGTCATGGCCAACCATGCCCTGGCCGTGGATGTCCTCGCCAAGGCCGTGGCCACATGGTGGCCGGCCGTGACGTCCTCGCCGCGGCCATGGCCGCTTGGCAGCCGGCCGTGCTTGGCCACAGTCCGTGGCCAGGCCACGGCCAGGCCAAAAAAAAAGGTTTAAAAAATCCGTCCGTGGCCAGGCCATGGCCATGCCAAAAAAAAAAAAGGTTTAAAAATTTCCCCCCTATCCCCTGTCGCTGGCCACGGCCGTTGCCTGGCCACAGTCAGCCAAAAAATCCATCCCCCACCTAGCCCCCCATCCCCCTACCCCTCTCCGCGGCCTTGGCCTGGCGCTCGACCGCGGCCTAGCCACACCCTGTGGCCAGGCCATGGGTTAAAAAAAAAAAACCCAACCACCCAGCCCCCCTCCCCCTCTCCGCAGCCTACCGTGTCCTTGACCTGGCGCCCGACCGCGGCCTAGCCACACTCTGTGGCCATGGGCAAAAAAAAAGCCCAACCATGGGCCCAAAAAAAGTATTATGTAATAATTATAATATAATTATTACATAATAATTATATTATGTCATAATTAATAATATCATATTATAATATATATTAACATATATTAGTTTATAATATTATATATAATATAATAAATTGTGGTATTCTAATAAATAATGATTGCAATATAACATCATTGTAATATTTGCTAATTAGTGATTCTGATAGTAAATTAATTAAATAAATTGCTAGATGATTAATTAGTTCTTTTGTATTAAATTAATTAAGCCATGATGATTAGAGGTTTTTATATAATTATGGCTGAATTTTTTAGCATCTTAAACTATGCATGGTAGTTTACTGATGAACATCTTACATATATTGTTGCATCTTATTTTTGTTATGAAATGGTTGTGACTTTGACTTTGATTTAAGTTACAAGAACATGATATATTGGGATATGTTATTTTGGTAATGAGATTATATATTGCTTTAATAGATGTGCCACGGTTGATGTGTTATAAAAATTTTCGGTCCAGCCTATCCAATATTGAAACTATAGTATTATAATACTTAAATATTGGATTAAAGTTATTATCTTTGACATAATATTAGTTTTAGAAGTTAATGATTATAAACCACAATCAAAATATGTATAATAGTTAAGAAAACTTTTTCACAAGCATAAGTTCGATTGTTTTTGGAATTGAATATTATTTCTCGCAGCACTAAAACCTTTAGACCCATTTGAGAATTTGCAAGACTTAGTCTTACAAATTCTCAAATTATCCTAGTGGACAGTTTGAGATTATTTTTTGCGATATGTTAATCTGCTATTAGTTATTATCGGTTGAGATTGCGGTTTGTATTTTCTCATATGTTCTCCTAGTGTGGCATATATGCCACACATTTAGGAGAACATATGGAAAAATGCTGCTGAAATTTTAACGTAAACGATGATAATTAATAGCAGAATAATATATCATAGAAAATAATCTTGAATGGGATAGGACCTTACCTTTTAGATATGATGTAAAGGTAAAATTTATTTAGGACACTTGCATACTTGTGAAGTCTCACGAACTCCACGTGGCATGACCTTACAGGGCAGGGACCTTAGCAGGGCTTGGCCTAATCAATTGGTTGCAATCATTAAAAAAATTGATTTATTGTTATAAATTATTAAATAGTTATTATTTACCTTAGATGTGTAAAATAAATAATTTAGTTATATAATTATTATACTACTATAGTTTTATGTTGTGATTTTCTTTAATGGTTTACCAGAAAAATTGTATTAGTTGGTCAAAAATGAGCGGGCCTCGCTCGTGGATGTATGTAAGGTTAAAAGATGGCTTGCTTAATCCAGATTTTTTGAATGGATTGGAAGAATTTATTGGATTTGCATGTAGCCAAATGGATGGATGGGCCTAGGATTAGGTGCCCCTGCAACTTATACAAGTGTCAGAATAAAGCCTACGGGAATGTTGAAACTGTGAAGGTTCATTTGTGTAAAAAGAGGTTTCTTTTAGATTACGATGTTTGGTACTGTCATGGTGAAACAGAAAAAATGGGTACAGCTATCACAAGCCAACAAGTTTTAATTCTCGTTGATGAACCATGTGTGAATTTAAACAGATATGAAAAAATGGTAATGAATGCATCGGGTAATGAATTCAATCAGAATACATTTATGGAAGAACCAAATCCAGATGCATAGCAATTTTAAGATATGCTATGTGCTACAAATCAAGAATTATATCCTGGTTACGAGAGTCATTCCCAATTGTCTATGGCTACTCGGTTGTTGAATATTAAGGCAGAACATCGATTTTCAGAAAAGGCGTTCAATGCTGTAGCTAGATTAATGAAGAAAGTTTTACCATATGATAATGTTGTAGCAGACAGTTTTTACTCAACGAAGAAGTTGTTGTGTGGCCTTGGGCTCCCAGTTAATAAGATTGATTGTTGCTTGATATGATATTGGGGTGAAGACTCAGAGCTGCGATGGTGTAAGATTATGGGCAATCGAGGTACACCAACGATGAAGGGGGAGCTAGTACAAGTAGGAGGAAAAGTATGCCTTACAAGAGGATGCATTACTTTTCTCTTACTCTACGCCTACAGAGATTATACAGATCTGAGGTTACAGCTACTGATATGAGATGGCATGCCGAATATGAATCTAAAGAAGATGAAATGCAGCATCCATCAGATTCAAAAGCTTGGAAGCATTCCAATGACAATCATCCTGATTTTGTTGAAGATATAAGGAATGTGAGATTAGGTCTTTATACCAATAGCTTCCAACCATTTGGCCAAGCGAGCCAATAGTATTCATGTTAGCCCATGATACTGACTATATATAACCTTCCTCCATGGAAGTGCATGAAAGATACTGCAATGTTTTTGATAATTTTGGTTCCAGAACCATCAAATCCAAAGAAAAGATTGATGTCTTCTTGCAACCGTTGGTGACTGAATTAAAAATGTTGTGGAAAACAGAAGTCATAGCCTATGACATTTCTATGAAACAAAATTTTATCATGAGAGCTGCTTTGATGTGGACAATTAGTGACTTTCCGGTATATGCAATGTTGTCTGGTTGGAGCACTGTTGAGCGTATGGCATGACCTTACTGCATGAATGATTCTAATGCATTCACATTGCAGAAGAGTGGTAAGCAGTCATGGTTTGATAATCATAGAAAGTTTTTGCCTTCAATCATCCTTATAGGCAAAACTTGATCGCCTTTCGGAAGAACAAAGCAGTCACAAAATTCGCCAAACCGGTTAGGTTTGGCATAAATATTTGATACTATAGAGCATTTAGGGTTAAAGTATGCTTGGGAAGCAGATGCAGATAGAGTAAATGGCCGTATACAAAGTTGTCAAAACCGAACCAGCCGGTCTGGTTTCAATATAAAACCAATGTGTAAGTGACCCAGAATAACCCGGTCAACCCATCCGGTTCACCTATGAACCAATCAATCCAACCCGAAACAGTTTGGGTCACGGGTTTTATTATCATGTTAACCTTAAATTTTTTATTAAAAATTAATTTTTATTAATATAAATATATTTTTATATAATATAATTGATCGATGGTTGAACCAGTGACCCAACGGTTGAACCAGTGACCCGGTGACCCGAGCCCTTGGCCGGGTCAATGTCCGGGCCGGGTATGACAACTATGGCCGTATATGTAAAGAACACAATTGGAAGAAGCGGAGTATTTTTTGGGATCTGTCGTATTGCACAAATCTCATCCGGCACAACTTGGATGTTATGCATATTAAGAAAAATTTCTTTGATAACATATTTAACACGGTACTAAACATCCCGAGAAAAATCAAAGACATTGCAAAGTCGAGAGAAGAACTTAATCAGTATTGCAAAAGAGTTGATTTGAGGAGGAATGTTGACGGGACCTATCCTAAAGCCTGTTACACTCTTGACAAAATCCACGAGAAGTTTTATGTAACTGGGTTAGAGGGTTAAAATTTTCAAATGGTTATGCTTCAAATATCAGTAGGTGTGTGGACATGCATAAGCTCAAGTTGTTTGGCATGAAGAGTCATGACTGCCATGTTTTCATGCAACGGTTATTGCCTATAGTTTTTGAGAGTTGCTTTCGATCCATGTGTGGAAGGCATTGACAGAGCTCAGCTTATTATTCAAGGAGTTATCTGCCGCAGTCATTACTTCTGCATCCATGGCAAGGCTTGAGAAGAAAATTTTAATTATTTTATGAAAGCTAGAGTGAATATTTTCTCTAAATTTTTTTGACTCAATGGAGCATTTACCGGTTCACTTGCCATACGAAGTGAGTATAGCTGGTCCTGTGCAGTATCGCTGAATGTATCCTTTCGAGAGGTAAATATCTTAATAATCAGTAGTACATGTTGACATTTCAAATTTTATTTCATTGTGAGAAAGTTGGTTTATTTTATTTCTTACCTTTACATATAGGTACCTTAAGAAGTTAAAAAATAATGTGCGTAATAAGGCAAGGGTTGAAGATTCTATATGCAATGTACACTTGGTTAAAGAAGTTTTAGCTTTTGCCTCTCATTACTTTGAGAGTCACATCCACACGAGGAGCCAAAATCTTGGTCGTAACGATGACGTATGTGTGGACGAAAGAGAACCTAATGACGGTAGAATATCAGTTTTTAAAGGTATCAGTCGTTCATTTAGGAGGCAGAAGTCAGAGATTTGAGCGATGTGGAGTATAATGCAGCACATTATTACATCCTAATGAGCTATAGAGAAGTCGATCCATATATTGAGTAAGTATACTTCACAACTTTAAATTATAATATATCTCACTATTTAATTGCTAACAGAAGTTGTGATTATTCTCATCCCTTAAGGATGTTTTGTGATAGACAACGATAGATGAATCCAAACATTAGGCAAATTGCCATTGGGCAGAAGTTAAAAATGAAGTTCGCTAGTTTTATGAATATGTGAGTAGTATCACTCAATCAATTGCAATAATGGATTTTATTTTTTGAATTAGTTGTGAATAGCTTATTAATTTATAGGTAAACGGTCCATAGTTCACAACCAACAATATTTTCATTAAATGTTTAGTGCAATGGCCATTGAAGACCGTAACAACCTCTACTGGCTATTTTGTTAATGGGCATAAATTTCAAATTGAACGACTAGTATCTTCAAGAGGCACACAGAACTGGAGGGTGTGTGTCAAAGAAGAAAGTATTAGAGCAAATATGCAGGATTATTACGAAAAGTTAGTAGAGGTGGTTGAAGTTAAATATCCCAATTGGCCTATAAAACAAACCGTATTATTTCGTTGTGATTGGTTTGATCCGACAGTTCCTATGAGTAAAAGGGTTCATAACGACTATAATCTAGTTGAAGTCAACCATGGCCAAAGATTGCAGAAATATGAGCCATTCATCCTTTGTTGACCCAAAATTGATTTTGATGATTAATAAAGGAATTGAGTATATTTATTTGATTACTAATGGATTTGAGAAGTGTTTCAGGAGTTAAAATATTTGATCAATTTAAATGAATTAAGAAACGTGTTTTGAATCAATTGCAAACTTAATTTCAAAGTTTCAGAACCTGGAGTCGACACCTAGAATCCCTGGAGCCGACCCCATGGCCATTCAAATTTTACTCTGATTTTTGATACGGTCCGGAGCCGACACCCAGAGTTTCGGAGCCGACACCCAGAGTTTCGGAGTCGACACTTACAGTGTCTGGAGCCGACTCCGATGCGGGGACAGAACGTTGATTTTTTGAGCATCCTGGAGCCGACACACAGTATTCGGGAGCCGACACCTAGCGATGGCGAGCCGACACTTACTTTTTCGGAGCCGACTCCTCAACGAACTCGAAAATTTCTATTTTTGGAAAAACGATCTGGAGCCGACACCTGAAAAGTTGGAGCCGACTCCAACCTGACTGGGACAAAATTTAAAATGCCAGATCAGCTCTAACGTAATATTTCCTTTTTACCTAATTTCTAACGGATATATTTTTTTTCAGGTACACTTCAACGGCTAGTTTCCTTCCCAAAATGGATTAAAAGAAATCTATAAAAAGGGGAAAACACCCGTTTGAAAAGGTGACGAAAAATAGAAAAAATTTCAAATCAAAAATCCGAGAAAGCTTGAGCCTGAATCTCAAGAGAAAAGCATTCAAACTCAAATCCTTCCACTCCAAAAAGCTCAAAGAGGAATCCAAGGCGCCAAATAAAAAAATCAGTGGATTTCTCAAATTGAAGAAAAAGCTTCGTTTCTTCCATTTTCAATCTTCTCAACTGCAACGACTGTGAGGGATTAAAGCTGAGGCTTGATTCATCATTCCAAAGGGAGAAAGGAAAAAAGAAAAGCTCAAATTCAATCATCTCCAAACAGGCTTTTCTAAACTTGTTTACTTTATTTTGAATATTTGCTCACTAAGGAGCTGTGAATCATTGTAAATTGTAGCTATTATTACATTGATAAAAAGGAAATTAAAATTATTTACAGGGCACAGCCTGATGCCCCCACGCTTTTTTTCTCTGTCCTCGTTTCTTTTTTTTATATATCTCCTCCCAACCATCTTCCACCTCCCCTTCATCTCCTCGCGGCCTCGGCCCCGACCTTTTCTCTGGTTTTCTCCATCTTCCCTCTCTTAGAGAAGAGAGGCAGCCAAGGTGCGATCCCTTTCCCTCTCTCCACTGTTTCTCTTCTGCCTTTCACGTTTAGTTTTCCCTTTTAATTTTTATTTGTTTTTCTATGGGATGAGTTCTTCTTCTCTTATGGATCCGAGCCGTTTGATTTATGTTCTCGTGTTGTGTGCTGTTGTTCGAAGCCAAGATGCAATTTTTAGATGTTTTCTCCCTTTCGCTGCCTTCCAGAGCTTTTTTCTACTCCATCTAAAGATTTTGAGCTGTTTTATTTGAGCTGGGTCTGGGTTTCGTCCAAGTTCATCTAGTTCCTGTCCAAAAACCAGCTAAAAATTTTGTCTTTTTGAATTTCCGAGATGCCCTGATGGTAAAATCTTTGAATTTTGAAGAGTCTTCGCCCTTTCTTCCTCCGATCTAAGCTTATCTCCTCCAGATCCATCAAAAATTCCTCTTTTTTCGCTCGATCCGGCGTCTTTTACGACGAAAATTACAAAGATTGATCTATTTTATTGCTCGTCAGGCGTTCAAAGTTCGGATCTCGGGGAGGTAATCAAAGATGAACCACTGCGCGATGCAGCAGAACGCTTTCGCTGCCTGCGAGGAGATGCGGGGGGCCTCCTCCTTCGCCGTTGCCGACCGGAGGCCGCCTGTCTTCTGCCCCAAGCCCCGCCGCCTTGGCCCCCTCACCATCGCCGCCGCCGCCGACCCGGTCCGCCCGATCCGGTGGCAAGCCAGGTAATTTCCTCCGCCCGTTTCTCCTCCTCTTTAGAAACTTCCTAATTTCTGTTTCCCTTTCTCTGATTCATCTTCGTCTCCTTCTCAACAGCCATCAGGCGGATCTTTCGGATTCGAAAGCCGGAGCGGATCTTCTCGACTTATTTCTGTCAAAGGCGAGTCCATTAATCTTGCCCTCAATTTTAGCCACATGAGTTGGAAAATATTAAATTAAATTTATTTACTGAAATAAGTTGTCGACCAAGCCCTTTTCTTTTCTTTTTTTAAATCTGTTTTTGTTAATAGTCCGATAGTTTTCTTTTTTCTTTTCCGATGCCAAATATGAATACTCGATCGAGATCCGATGGATGAGGATCAGGAAACAGTGAACTGAATCTGTTAGTCAGCCGTCAGATCTGCCTGAGAGCCTTGCAGTAATTGGGGATTTTTTTTTTTTTTTTTCTATGTCCGTTGCAAAATCGAATTCAGATTTTACGGAGCATATTTTCTCTCATCTTGATTTCTTTAATATATCTGGATTAATTTGTGGTCGGTCTCTTACAGGGTGGGGAACAAGTGGCCTCGTCACCCCCGTTCTTCTGTGGCTCCCCGCCGAGCCGCGCGGCAAACCCGGTGGTCCAGGATGCCGTTTCGGCGAGGACCGACCTCCGGCGCCAATCGCCGCCCTCCCGGTCCAATCTAGCTCGCCGATGTCGCCGCGTAAAGGCTGCGTCCGTGCCAAATTTGGCCTGACGCCGGCCGCCGTGAGAATCGAGGGTTTTGATTGCCTCGATCGCGATCGCCGGGGCTGCAGCATCACTGCTGTGGCATAAAAGCCTTGCACATATTTGTCACACAAACCCAGGTGCTCCAGTGGAGTGCTCAATTTCCACCGTAGCACTGGAGAGAGGAAAAAAAGAAAAAGAAAAAGGAAAAAAAAAGTGAGGAATATTAACATCAACAATCCACTTCTACGTTTAGATCCTAAACCGAGAGGAGTTAAGCAGAAGTTGTGAGAGAAGTCGGAAAAGTGGTTTCTTCTCCTATTGTACATTGCCCAACTACCCATCTTTTTTCTCTTGTAATTACAGTTTTTATGTAGATACGGACTAAGGAGAGAGTGTGGGAGAGCGAGGAGGAAAATCGATCTTTTATGTTTTAGCGTTTAATCCTTGCATTGGATTTTGGTCATTGTTTGGTGGGTTGGGGGGGAGGTTTTTTTTTTTTTTTTTTTGAGCTTTCTTTCAGTGTGTGTTTGTAATCTGTATAAAGAATGGTAGGAAGTGGGTCCGTCAGTTTTGAGACATGGCATGTGTATATATATTTATTTTATATGTAAAAATTTGGATCTGGTCATCCATGTTGGGCTTATTTGCCCCTTAAATTACTCTCCTGTGCCCAATGATTTTGCTGGACAATGGCTTGTGGTGGGTCAATAATGAGGAATGATGCTCTCTGGGCTCGCATGGCGTGGCGTGGTGCCATACGGATCTTACAAAGCTGTGCAAAGTTTTGATAGGGATGCTGCGGGGGGTGGAGAGTATTATTCTAATACGGCTGCTGCATGCGTTTGATATGATGTCATCGTTTTATAAAGTTGGGGGGGTCAAACGGGCAACGGTGGGGTGGTGGTAGGCGTTCTGGACTAAGGAGGCGCGTGTAGACTTTGTGAGATGAAAATGAAATAAAGAAATCGGGCACCAAGGTGGCGCCACTGCAGTGGCCCAGTGGGGACCTAACTTTGATTTATTTAAGCTCACGGTCGGGAAGGGGACACCGTTGCAAGGGGGCCTAGCTTTGAAGATTATGCGAGGCATCATCCGCACGGTAAATAGCGTTATGTGAACAGGCATAATTAAAAGACGTCACAACTTGTGTGGCTGATGATGGCAACTTGGAGTACTGTGATTTGACGCTTACCTACAGGCCCTGTCACATGTGGACCACATGGGCCTCTCCCTGTACGGTTGAACTGCCCCTGGATATACTTCAAAGAGCTGCCCCTTGGATACCTCGGGAGGGCAAGAGAGGCAAGAGGCGAAAGACAGTGCTTGTTTTTTTTTTTTTTTTTTTAATCCAAGTGGAAGGAGAGAACTTTCGCCTTGGAAGATACCTGAGTCCGTAAATATATGATATATATCAATGGACCTACCTAGTCCTGTTAACAAAGTTTATATTTTAGAATTCAAAAAGGAAAATCTTTAAGACAGTCAAGCGTGGCACCTAATGCATTAAGTTTAAAAAATATTTTAAGAAGTGGTTGCTGATTAGTTAGTCATATTTCAAATTTTGGCATCCAGTAAAAATGATTTTATAATTTAGTAAACCAACAATTCAATATCTTGTTAATTGTTATGGTGATGAAATAGTAGCTAATCACTTCATGCTTCAGTGTAATTACGCTTCGATATGACTCTATTCAAGCCTTTTGTTTTACCCTAATATTATCGCTTGTCCAACTGTTGCTGGACAGTTTTTGGATATCACATAAAGGCCTCCTCAAATGGCAGTCATGGTTTATTTACTTTCTTTTGTAACCAATTTTGCCATTGTACTTCTGCTCTAACTAATTATTCATTCTTTTAAATGTAATTTTTATGTTATATATGGCCATACTTAAGGGCATATTGGTTGAAGTAATTTTTTTTTGTTAATAAAAGTTTCTTTCCAAGCTGTACAACATTTTTTCAAAATATAGCTTTTTGGATGTATATGATAAATATATATTTCTTATATGAATCATATGATGAAGTACGACATGAAGTGATAAATAGGAATCCAAATATGTAAAATTCAAATTATACAATCTTCTTTCAAAATATATAGCTTTTTAGATGTACATGACGATATCTAAATAGATATTTCATATATGAATCATATTCATATGATGAAGTACCATATGAAGTCATAAATAGGAATCCAAATATGCAAAATTAAAGCTGTACAATCTTCTTTCAAAATATATAGCTTTTTAGATATATGTGATGATATCTAAATAAATATTTTTTATATAAATCATATGATCGAGTACCACATGAGGTGATAAATAGGAATCCAATATGCAAAATCCAACTTGTACAACATTCTTCCAAAATATAGCTTTATAGATGTATATGATGATATTAGATAGATATTTCTTATATGAATCATATAATAGAGTACCACATGAAGTGATTTAGGAATCTAAATTTGCAAAATCACTTCTCAACTCAATAACAATGTGAAGGTAATACTCTAACTTTAGAAGATGATTTCAAAAAGTTTCTTTTATGAAAATGATCTTGTCCACACCTAATCTTTTTCCCTTCTCTAGCATTTAGAGTTATTCTAGTTAAGAAAGGAGCATCGTTAATTCTGCTAGGGGTAAGGATGGCAAAATTAAATATGACATGTGAACATGAGTCATATGCATTATAAAATAAGTAGGCTCAGCTTAACCTTAAGTAGTTCATATTATAAATATATGGTATTATTATAATATGAAACAATCATTTATCTTGTGTTGATCCATCAAATAGAAAGTAATTCAATTAGGAAATAATATATTAAGTGAATCATGTTAAGCTGATCAAATCAAGTTTATTCATATTAAGTAAGTTATAATTATTTATGTTGAGTGAATCATATTGTGACAATTCAATACGGTATTTATTAAATAATTATACATCATACCATGTAATATATTTAATAATTATATCATATTTACGTTTAAATTTTAATATAATTTATTAATTATATTATATTTATAATGATTATAATTATACTTTAGCTTTAACATGATAAAATATATGAATTGATACTTCTTACTAAAGGCATACTCCATCTCAATTTTTATTCAGAGGAAGCATAAGGAAAAGGGAGTCCAATCCATCCTCAAGGTCGAGCTTATAAGAGGATCGGAAGAATCTATTTATCCATTGATGAGTTATTTCAAAAATCTTGATATTTAAAAAAATTGAGCTTAAAAGTCAACGCCAATAGATACCAAAAACGGCGCAAGGAAGTGCTGCAAAGAGAAAAAAAAAAAAAAAAAGTCTTTGCCTATAAAAATATGTTGACAGATGGTAGAAGTATAAAACCTTTCCCTTCGATGAGGTAGTACTTTTTTAAAATTCTCAAAATAGATTCAGTCCTAATCAATCTGCTCATTTCCTGTCCTCTCGAATCTCATCATTAAGTGTGGCGACTCTCTCAATTCCGTCAAGCCCTGATAAGATCCTTCGCATTACATCAAATTAAACAGCAAGCTCCTCCATAATTTTTAAAGCAAAAGTAATCCCAGAGCATGTTCTCTTGTCTAATCTTCTTCCTTCGCTTCCCCATCATCATCATAGATGGTTCAACTACGCCCCTTCAAAAGGTAGTACCTGCTCTTAGATGGTACGTAATCTTCTCTTGTCATGGCTACTATAGGTACGAAAAGAAGAATCGTACGTTTTAACCCTTTGCATATCCCTACGAACCAAGGAGAAAAGTGGCTAGCCGGAAGAGGGTTTGTACCAGAAGAGACTTAAGAAGGTCAAACTCCTTTTTAAATTATGAGCAATACTCATGATATATTATCATGCCATTTAGTTTTCTTACTCTGGTTCCTCTGAGTGAATATTTTTTAACAAGATTGTCATCCTTCTTATGCGTTTGAAATATCGCATCGTGAGTGCTAATAAAATCATAAAAAACTGCAATTCTGAATTAGTCCATCACTTGTCTAATAGCTCTAAGGTAGGTGAGATGCCAAGAGGTAGTTGAGATGGTAAGGATAATCCAAAGGCTATAGTGGTTGATTGAAGTTTCTCAGCGGCACACTGGTCAAAAGCTTGCACAAAATACTATATCATCCCTCCCTCTTTTATATATAGATATATAGTATCCGTAATTCTATATACAAGTTTCGTTTTCAGCATCTTACCTACCTCTTAGTTAAAATGCTCCTGTAAACTGGGATTGCCGTAATAGTCATAATCCTTTAATTAGCAGTCCAAATTTTTGAATAATTATAACGATATTGGCCGGTCACCTTATAGCACTTCACTCTCATATATGAAAGTGGCAAGTTTCTTAGTTCGTAAATCATCAATTTTTTTCTCAGGATAGAACCTCCTTACCCTCACTTTTACATCTTATGTCAAATGCTTGACTTTCAGGAAAGACGCAATAATTCTTTTGCATAACCTTATGATTATATCTGCTGGTCTCCTACCGGTCAAAAATTATCATGCTCTCATGCGATTTTTGATGCTAAATAGGGATGTAACTTAAGATGAATAATTCTTTTAACCCTATCCGAAACTAGCTGAAATATAAGTCTTGGATGTGAAAAATAGACCTAACAAGTTATTAGTTGAGATTGAGGCCAAAGGGTTAGACCTAAAATGTTATAAGGTTGGGTTTTAGTTTATATGTATAATTATTAGTGAGAAAATTCAAATTTAATATGTACCATATAAGCATATGTATACATGTAAATATACATACATATATATATATATAAATATATGTTATACAAACATATATGTACATATATGATCATTTTTATTTTCAATCAAAATGAAAAAATAATTGACACTTCAAATTATACCCTATCTTGTTCCACTAAAATTCAATCTATCATGAGTAGTTATGGTTAGCAAAAAATTTTTTTTTGTGGTATATAAAAAGATATTTAAATCATTACAAAAGTAATTTCTCGAGCTTCAACCTTTTCAATACATAAATCAGTAAAAAAAGTCATTATGCCAGTAGATAGCTACAGCAATAAAAGTAGCAAAATTTGCAAGAAAGCCTTCTTCGTGGTTCATCTTCCAAACAACATATTGATATTAAAAATTTAAAAAATAATAATATTTAATATGATGTCTCTCAACCTTAGATGAAAGGTTTAAGGGTTACCATTAATCGAAGATACAACTGACACCGAGTCACCTTCAAGAATAATTCTATTAAACTCTTTCGCAAAATCCTCCAAAACATATCATGTACCAAATATTAGACCATACTATATTGCTATAATTTCAATGAAAGAAACAGAGGCTTTACAAATAGGAATGGAAGCAGTTTCTAGTATTTGTCTAGAGCAGTTACGATTAACAAATCTAGAACTAGCTAACTTTGAATGAACAGAGGTATCAAAGTTAGTTTTTATATATCCTAGGTGAAGGGACTGCCAGGTGATAATTTGTTGAATATGGAGTTTCGAATATTGGTAACCATCAGCACCCCAAAAGTCAAAGAATGGGAATAGTTAAACTTGATGGATTCCAAGAATTCCATAAATAATAGAGAGGCTTGTCTGAAAGTTTGAATAAGGTTAATATTCTTATCTAGAAATACCTCCACATTTCTCTCCTTTCAAGTAAGCCGAGGTAAGCTAGGAAAGATTGCAAGGAGAGATAACGAGATGAAATCGGTGACCTAATAAGCATCATATAATCATGGAAAAGAGACCTAACCTTATGCAATACATATCGTCCATTTTATATAGATCTTAGGATTTTGGGTATTGAAAGAAAAAATGGTTTAAACTTTCAGCATGGGCACCACACCTTCTGGGCTCAAAGATTTAAGTCTATTAAATAGTTTCCACAGGAAGAATTGAGCCCACTGATGAGGAAGGACCTTTCAAAGTCTATTGAATTGGATGGTAGGAGAATCAGAGGAAGGTTCAATCAAAGAGATTGTACATTTGTTTTGCTGCAATTCTTTGGTGATAACCTAACACTGGCCTAGAATATTGGGATGGTCAGTCCTAACTCTTGGAGTGTGAGCAATCTGTGGTACCAGGACTGTAAGAGGGTGAAGAAGGTTGGCGGCAGCTTTCTCGACCTCAGAGAGAATTGGAATGAGATGACCTCCACGAATTGAGAGGGAATTAAGAGACGAATCTGACACTGAGCATTGGGATCAGAGCTCGTGAGTGATTTGGTCATTACAAATACGAGATCGTAGCCGCCATGCTCGTCCACCAAGGTCCTCATCCATTTGGGAAGTGTGGTTGAACTCATGCCTACCGATACTTTGAATTGTATGGAGGATTCAATTGAATGGTCCTCATCCATTTGGGAACTGTGGTTTTTTTTTTTCTTGGGAGCTTCCTCTTCAGGGTTTATCAAAATTAATTTTGATAAAAGTATTCGGGTAGAGCTGCGGGTTCTGCATTCATCATTCGGGGGCCGCTGGGTGATTTATTGGCGGCGGAAGGGTTTGGTACTTTGGACTCATCAGTTCCTATGTCGAAACTATTTGCTGCTTGGGTGGGTCTCTCGTATGCTACCAGAATTCTTAATGCTCATAGGATTATGATTGAGGGTGATTCTATGACTGTCATTTCGTGGTTGTTGAGGGATAGATGCTTTGATGGTTCCTCAAATCTGACTCTGAGAGATTGTTGGTCTATTTTGCCGAAGGTAGATTCCGTCCAGATCCGCCATATTTATCGTAAGGCCAATTCGGCGGCGGACTGGATGGCTGCCTATGTTGCTCAGCATGCGGGTTCATGGATCTGGAGGCCAGGCGACCCCTGTCCTATCCTTCTGCAGCAGATTTTGTTCTCTGATGTATCTGGGCTGATTCATACGAGAATTGTGTGATCACCCGTTTGTACCAAAAAAAATATTTTTTAATCGGTGAGGGGGGTACGATGAATAAACGAGAGGGAAGAAAGGGGGAGAATGTTGAACAAGCGAGAGTGCGTCAAGTGAGACGGTTACAAGGACTGCTTACGTTATGGCCAGTGAGAAAGCATCATTATTTTTTATTTTTTATTTTTTTTTTGCTACAAACGAGTGATTATACTATCCTTATGTGAGTCAATCCAGATTGTCAGAATACAAGATTTGCTTAAGTACTAGAAGACAAGGGTCACCTTGATTCCATATCCAAAACCCAACATGATGGGCCACAGAGGCCGTCACCCAATCAGCTGCAGAATTAGCTTCACGATATATATGCTGGATTTGGGCTCTGTGGACTTCCCAAACGATAGACCAAATGTCGTAGAGCAGCGGATTGATAGGGACTTGATTGTAGCTTTCTTTGCGAATCCACCGGACGACAGTTAGAGAGTCCTCCTCTATGAGAAGGCTATGAGCATGAAGGATCTGAGAAGCGTAGGCAATACCAGCCCAAGTTGCATAAAGCTCAGCCATAGGGACAGAGGAGTCAAGAATGCCAAAACCATCTGTCGACAGCAAAGCTCCATCGATTCCTCGAATAATAAAAGCTGAACCAGCTAATCTTCCTCGAACACTCCCATCGAAGTTGATTTTGACAAACCCTGGAGGGAAGGCTCCCAAGAAATGAAAAACGTATGCCAGTTCACTGCCAAAGCAGTACGAGAACCCCAATGGTTAGAGGTGTCGGAATCAAAAGCATTGCGATGAAGTATGAATTTTGCTGATAGAGATCTAATTTTTGCACAATCCTATGGAAAGATATAATATCATCAGTGAAATAAGCATGCTCCGCGATAACCAAATCTGATAGGCTATAGCAGCCAAAAGGGCACCCTGTTGCTGGGTGGCCCTTCGAAGATCGTCAAGGATGGGAGACGCAACGAACCCATATCATCCGCTTTACATTAATAACCCATCCTTTACCAGATTCATCTTGTTCTGAGGCAAATGAAGATGGCATGGTCAGTATCTCCTTCTCGTGCCCATACAATGGGCAAGTAGCCTGGATGGCTACGCCCCTCCTTGAGAGTAAAGAGAAGGTAAGAAGACAGTCTGACACAAGCCTCCATATAAAGAGCTGAACCCTGGGATGAATAGGAAACTTTCAGATCCAAGCAGCATCCCTCGTGCACTGAGGCTGTGGCCTATAAACCTTCATAAGGTCCCTGATGGGAGCCCTAAAAAGACATGATCTCTGTCATAACCTAGTATCAGCTGTATGCCCCGGGATGAGCGGAATAAAAAGAATCCGACAAGATAACTCCTCACCAAATAAACAGGTCACTGTGGGGGTATGTCAGGAAGAGAGATCCTGAGAGATCAGATACTTGACCCTCATGCTGGTTAGAACATCAGTGCTAATGAAAGTAGGTCATCATGAAAAGGAGAGATCAGTAATTCACGTATCGTGAACAACATCAACCGAGGAGCCATCTCCAATCATCAATGAGATGTTATTCAGGATAGTCGAAGCATACCTACAAACCTCCTTCCAAAAGAAGGAATACCCGCGGGAAGGCTGAAGGTCCATAGGAGTCCAGTCACCATATCTAGCACGCATAAAAGAACTCTATAGACAGTGCGGATCAAGTAAAAACTGTAAAGCATGCCTAGCAATCAGAGCCTCTCTCCTGACTATCAATGACTGGATTCCAAGACCATCCTTATGAATCGGCATGCATACCGTATCCCATGCTTGAAGGTGAATACCATGGCCATCCTGCATAAGGCCCAGATAAAGTCCCTGAAGCATCTCTCTATCCTCCTCAAGCAAGTAATCAGAATGATAGCATTAGATAGAAGATGCAGATAAAGGGAAGTAAAAATCGAACGTATAAGGGGTAATCCTCGCCATCATGGATAATCCAATGACCTGCCAGCCGTCAATGCGATCATGGACCCATTGCTCGATATCAGCGTAGTCACTGATACAAGGTCATCTTCTCATGATAGGAATCCCTAGGTATGATAGCCGATCAGCCTTACTAGAAATACCCAAAGTTTGGTGTATGGCTTCCCTAGTAGTGCTGGTGGTCTTCGGGCTAAAACAGATCGTAGAGTTTTGTAAGTTGACCTTCTGACCAGAAGCCTGATAATAACACTGAATAAGGGAAGCAAAAAATAGCCGCATTGCGAATAGTAGCTTGGCCCAAAAGAATGTAGTCATCAGCAAATAGAAGATGAGAGACCGAGGGGCTTAGGGGGCCCATTATGAAAGGGGCAATGTGACGATCCTGTTGTGTTTGATAGAACACACGAGATAGATCATTCGTAGCCAGGATGAACAGAAAAGGGGATAATGGATACCCTTGTCGCAGCCCCACAGTAGAGTGAAAGAAATTGGTTTGATCTCTGTTGATAATCAGAGAGAATGATGACCTCTGAATGCAGGCCATAATCCAATCAATAAATATGCTATCAAATCCGAATTCATGAAGAGTTTGATGGAGGAATACCCAGCTCAATCTATCATAAGCACGCTCCATATCAAGCTTAACAGCCATAAGGTACTATCTGGCAGAGTTTCTTTGAAGATAATGCATAAATTTTTAGGCTATAAGGACGTTATCCGAAATACTATGCCCTCTGATAAAGGCCCCCTGTTCTACAAAAATAAGTCGAGGAATCACATCTCGTAGGCATATGACTAAGAGATGCACACAGACCTTATACAAGGTTGTGCACAGGCTGATTGGCCAATTGTTTTGAGGGATGGAAGCATCAGTATGCTTAGACACAAGAGTGATGAATGTCTTGTTCCAATCAACAGGAATGGATTTGGATTGGAATACAATCTGAATAGCTTGAACAACCTTCTGGCCTACAATATCTCAATAGTGATGGAAGAAAAAAAGCCAAAATCCATCGGGCCTAGGGGCCTTATTGGGCCTAAGTACCCATAAGGTCAAACGTATCTCCTTCATAGTGATCGGCCTGGTAAGAAGGTCATCTCATGAGCAGGAACCTTCTTGGAAGGTGAAACCTGGTAAGCATAAGCCCCATTAGCCATATGCTCAGTCCATCTAGACTAAAAGAAGTGAAATAACTGATCCCAGATGACTTTGATATCCTCCTGATAATGTCCCTCCTCATCAGCTAACCGTCAAATCCTATTGGCAGCACATCGCTTTAGGGTGGCCTGATGAAAAAATTTGGTGTTGTGATCCTCATCATGAATTCACTGAATCCTAGACCTCTACCTCCAATAGATCTCCTGCTGCTGAAGAAGAGAGTGGTGAAGAGTAATTTTAGCTCGGAGAGATGTGAGGTTAGTATCAGGAAGACAGCCTTCCTGATCCTCTTTGGTCTGAAGGGTAAAAATATTAGCTTCTACTTGCTCAACTTTTCTCACTAAGTCTCCAACCTCCAGTCTATTCAATCTAGAGAGCCTGCATCTTGCTAACTTCAGACGCCTAAACGATCGATAAGTAGCATTATCTCTCATAGGTATATTTCATACCTGGGATATGATGGATCGAGCCAAGGAATAAGAAGTCCAGAACTGCTTGAATCTAAATTGTTTTCGCTGATGAGTGTCAACCTTAGTGGATATCAGAATGAAACAATGATCGGAGGCAATCCTAGAAAGGTGAGTAACAGTAGTAGAAGGATACTTTTGAAGCCATTGGGCTATGGCTATGGCTCTGTCTAGTTTCTTCCAAACACGAGCAGAACCCTGACGGTTGTTACACCAAGTGAATTGGAAACCTGAAAACCCCAAATTCAGCAGCCCATCAGAAGAGATGAAGGTCCTGAACTCAAAAATCCGCTGAGCCAATAACCTGCCTGCCACCTTTCTTTTCATTAGCCCTAATAATACAGTTGAAGTTACCAGCAATGATGGATGAGAGTCCCTAGGCAAGAAGAAAGTATTTCATACCATAGAACATGCCTCTTCCAAACATGCCTCTTCCAAAAGTTAGTACTAGCATAAACACCCGAGAGGAGCCAGGGGTCAGAGGTTCCCTCAGAGATGACAAGAGCAATCTGCTGATTGCACTGATGAAAGGCATTCACTGCAATAGAGGTATTGCGTCAAATGGCCAAAATCTCATCAGATAACCCCACTGACTCCACAGCATAAGAAGGCCAAGATCCGGCAATTTATCTCCTAAATTGAGCCAGACTGTCTCTCGATAATCGAGTTTCCAAAAGAACACAAATATCACAATTGTGTAACTGCATCAATTCCCAAAAGAGGATCGAAACGAAGGTTTTCAAGCTCATCTAACATTCCAAATTAGAATCTTTATTTACTAGTTGGGGGAAAGTGGGGCCCATACTGATCCTCCAGCATAGCATTATCAAAAAGGCACCCTATAGGCAGGGTACCATCCTCAATCTTCTGTGTAGTATAATCCATCAATTGAGTATCCGCCATTTGAGCTATAGTCTCAGCTTCAGTCTCTTCGACCTTAGGGGACTCAGCAGAGATCTTAGAATCATTGCCCTGCCCCTGGATTGCCTCTTTAAGGCAAGAGACTATCGACTCATGGCTTCATCCCTTTGCCTTAGATCGCTGGACCTTCTTCCCTTCAAAGACTGTACTTTGACTACAGAAAGCCTAACCACTCTTGCCAGCCAAGTCAGCAGGACCCCAAGCTGGGATCGGAGATGCCATGGCTACACCTTTACCTTTTTTTTAATTTTGGATACAATTCGCTAAGATTGGATCGTCACAGGTCTGGCCCACTTTGAGGGACCCGAGTTGGCATCCCTTCGAACAGTGGGCCTACTAGCCCATTTGTTCAAACCAAGAAGGGCAAATGGGTTCTCAGTAGTTAGATTTTGGTTCAGCTTTTGGTTTAGGTTTAGGTTTAGCTGAATTCCAGAAATCTCAGAATAAGTTTCAGCCAACTTAATCTTTTTTGTTTCACTGAAACCGTCACTCACCGTTTCAACTAGCACGGCTTCTAAACTTAGAACTCCCTGCTTCGTCTCAGTCTCCACTTGATCCGGGACACCAGCAGCAAGGACCAAGGGCCTAGTTGACTTATGAAGGCACCGGTGAGCCAGCTTCCCTGGCTCTTGCCAGCCATTCGTCGATGAGGCCGATCACGGAACAGTGGCAAAAGTTGAAGAAACCAGTTGCGGATCGGAGGCAGCAGTGGTTGATGCTTTTCTGATCTTCCTCTTTGGCTCCAACGGGGAAGACCTCTGCTAGCGAATAGCTACCATCCAGGGGTGTTGACCCAATTGATGATTTTAATGATTAACAAAACTATGTGAGTATAATTTTTGAAGGCTCTAATGATTTTGATTTAGTGTTTCAGCCTATAAGACTATTGAAAGATCAAAATCAAGTGTTACAATGTGTTCTGGATCGAATCTAATGTCTAGGTAAGAATTGCAGACATTAGAGTCGACTCCGAGAATCACAGAGCCGACTCCGGAACTGGCACGGCCATTAGAGTCGACTCCGAGACTGTGAGAGTCGACTCTCACAGACGGAGCAGAAAGTCGATTTTTCTGGCTCCAACCTAGAGTCGACTCCGGGTAAGTTAGAGTCGACTCCGGAAAAGCATCTTGTCGACCCCAGAAAAGCCAGAGACGACTCCGGAAATAACATTTTAAATCGCCTCGAGCTAGAGCCGACTCCAGAAAAGTTAGAGTCGACTCCAACCCACCTGGAACGAAAAATGAAGTTGCCAGATCAGCTCTAACGGTAACTTTTCTATTTTTACTCATTTCTAACGGATATATTTTGATAGAAGGTACACTCCAACGGATAGTTTTTATTCCAAAAGGGTGTAAAAGAAATCTATAAAATGGGGAGTCTATTGTTCAAAAAAAGAGACGAGAAAAAGAGAAGAAACAATCCGAAAATCTGAGATAGACAAATCCCATTTCAAAAATCTGAGAGCTTGAATCTTGAAAGGAAAACCTTCTAGCTCAAATCCACTCCACTCCAAAAAGCTCAAGAGGAATCCAAGGCATTCAAATCAAGTTTTTGTGGATTTCCCAACTTGGAGAAAGAAGTTCAGATTCTTGCTTTTCAACTCTTCTCAACTGCTTCAACTGTGAAGAATCGGAGCTGAGGCTTGATTCAACCTAGCAAGGAGAAGAAGAAAAGAAGAAAAGAAGAAAAGCTCAAAAGCCAACCATCTTCAAATCAGGCTTTCTAAACTTGTTATATTATTTGATTATCTGCTCATTAAGGAGCTTTGTATTTGAAAAATATATTTCATTTGTTTGTATCTAGTTCAATCTGGGGGATTGAACTAGTGGAGGTAGTCTTACCTCGGTACAAGCTTGGTAAAGCTTGTGTTAGGGTTTTTGTGCTGGTGAGCCTTGTAAAACCAGCTGGGTTCGTTGTGCACCCGGTAAAACAACAAGTTTGAGTTGTGAGCTTGGAAAACAACTCAGCTGTAATCTAGAGTGATTATAGTGTGGACCCAAGTGAATCTTGGGAGTGGACGTAGGTGTTGGATACACCGAACCACTATAAAATCTTTTGTGTTTGCCGTGTTCTATTGACTCTATCTCTATCTCTATTCTATTCACTGCACTTTATAGTTACTTTGCATTTGCCTTCATTAATCTCAAGCAAACTATTTAAAAAGGGCTAAATTTTTAAGAACCCAATTCACCCCCCCCCCTTGGGTTGCCATCTGGGCCAACAATTGGTATCAGAGCTAGTGCTCATTAGATTTTGATCACACGATCAAGAGCTAAAGTTCCAAATGGCAACACAAGTTGGTTCTTTTGCTGAAGGTCATTCTACGAATAGACCTCCACTTTTTAATGGCTCAAACTATTCTTATTGGAAAGCTAGAATGAGGATATTCATTCAAGCTTCTGATTATGAGCTTTGGGGTGTTATAATTAATGGACCTAGTACACCCACACACGTTATTGATGGCACTATTGTTCCTAAGCCCGAAAGGGACTGGAATGATAATGATAGGAAAATGGCACAGCTTAACGCTAAAGCCATGAATGTACTATATTGCTCATTAGACGCTAATGAATTCAATAGAATCTCCACTTGTAATTCCGCAAAGGAGATTTGGGATAGATTAGAGGTTACCCATGAGGGTACCAATCAAGTGAAAGAATCCAAAATAAATATTCTTGTTCACAAATATGAGTTATTTAATATGGAACAATCTGAAACCATTGCATGCATGTACACTAGATTCACTGACATTATAAATGGTTTGAAAAGTCTTGGTAAGACATATACTAACTCTGAACTTGTTCGGAAAATTCTTAGGTCTCTACCAAGATCATGGGAAGCAAAGATGACTGCAATCCAAGAAGCTAAGGACCTCAATACTTTACCCTTAGAGGAGCTTCTAGGATCCCTAATGACCCATGAGCTGACTATGAGGCAGCATGTTGAGGAGGATTCAAAGAAAAGAAAATGATTGCCCTCAAAGCTGCAAAAGATGAAGAGAGCAGCAGCATGATGATGATGATGATGATGAGACTGCTCTTAGCAAAGAAATTTAAGAGATTTATGAAGAAAAAGAAACCCTTCCACAAGAAAAAATTTGGAGTTAAGTGGGAAGGAGAAAAGGATAAGATTAAGGACAAGGACAAAGAAAAAGAGAAAGACCCCTTGACATGCTATGAATGTAATAAACCGGGGCTTTAGAAATGAATGTCCTAGATTGAAGAAAGCCTACAAAAAGAAGAAGAAGGCTTATATGGCGACTTGGAGTGATAGCGAGGAATCTTCTTCCGAAGAAGAAGAACAAAAGGAAGTCGCAAACATATGCTTCATGGCGGACGACAACGAAGAGGTAAGCACCGAAACCCCCGATGATGAATTTACATTTGATGAAATGTTTGAAGCTTTTAATGAATTGATGATTGATTTTAAATCTTTGAAAAAGAAGTATAAGTTTTTGAAAAATGAAATATTAGCTTAGCTAAAAGTAAAAATGAATTAGCTTTAGAAGTTAAGAACTTAACTAATGAAAAAGAAGAACTTAGGAAAGAAAAAGAAAATAATCAAGAAATAGATTCATTGAAATCTGAAACTAAAAACTCAACAAAAGATTTAAAAGTTCAATTAGAAACCTTAGCTTTAGAAAAAGAATCAATCTCTAAAGAAATGATTTAAAGAAAGATGTTAAAAAGTATAAAGACATTGTTGAAAAATTTACTCTAAGCTCAACAAAACTAAATATGATTTTAGATAGTCAAAAAGCTGTTTTTGACAAAGCAGGTTTAGGGTATAACACATTAAGGAAACAAAAATCTTAAAGAATATTTTATAAAAGCCAACCAAAGTAATATAACTTGTTTCAAATGTAATGAAAAGGGTCATAAATCATTTGAATGCAAAATTTTAAATAATAACAACAAGTTAAATATTAAAGCAAAGAAAATATGGGTTCCGAAAGGAACAATTTTTGTTGCTGCTAACCATGAAGGACCCAAGAAAGCTTGGGTACCTAAACATAAAGTTTAAATTATGTTGCAGGAATGTCTTGTAGCCAAAAGATCAAAGAAAAAGTGGTACCTTGATAGTGGCTGCTCAAGACATATGACGGGTGACAAAGATGAATTCATCACCCTGAAGAAAAGAAAGGTGGAGTTGTGACGTTTGGCGATAACGGTAAAGGTCAAATTATGGGCCTTGGTAAAGTTCGCATAACTCCATCTATATTATTGATAATGTACTTTATGTTGATGGTTTAAAGCACAATTTAATTAGTATAAGCCAACTATGTGATAAGAACTTTAATGTTTCATTTAAATCTTCTATTTGCATAGTATCTATTCCATTAATGATAGCATTGTTTTTACTGGTTATAGACATGGCAATGTGTACTTAGTTGACTTAGATAAATTATCTGAAAGTAGTCATTGCCTAATTGCTGACAATGCTAACATAAATGATATTGGATGGTTATGGCATCGTAGATTAGGTCATGCAAGCACACACCTTATTTCAAAACTAATTAAAATGGATTTAGTTAAAGGTTACCTAAACTAGATTTTGAAAATAACAAAATATGTGATGCATGTCAATTTGGAAAACAAACTAGAAGTTCTTTCAAATCTAAAAATGTTGTTTCAACTTCTAGGGCTTAGAGCTACTTCACATGGATCTTTTCGGACCAACTAGAACCACAAGTCTAGGAGGAAAGAAATATGGTCTAGTGATTGTAGATGATTATTCTAGATATACTTGGGTAATGTTTTTAGCTCACAAAGATGAGACTTTCTCGATATTCCTGAAATTCTTCAAGAAAGTCACAAATGAGAAAAACACTACTATAGTCTCTAAGAAGTGATCATGGAACAGAATTTGAAAATCACTTATTTGAAAGTTTCTGCACTGAAAATGGAATTAATCATAATTTTTCAGCCCCTAGGACTCCACAACAAAATGGTGTAGTTGAAAGAAAAAATAGGACTCTAGAAGACATGGCCCGTACCATGCTATGCGAAAGTAACCTACCAAAGTATTTTTGGGCGGAAGCTATTAACACAGCATGTTACATCTTAAATAGAGCTTAATAAGACCAATATTAAAGAAAACACCTTATGAATTATGGAATGAAAGAAACCAAATATAAAATACTTTCATGCATTTGGATGTAAATGTTTCATTCATAATAATGGTAAAAACAACTTAGGAAAATTTGATGCTAAATCTGATGAAGGAATTTTTCTAGGTTATTCAACAACTAGTAAAGCTTATAGAATCTTTAACAAGAAAACCTTAATTGTTGAAGAATCCATACATGTAGTTTTGATGAATCTTTAGCAACTGGATCTGAAAAGATTGATGATGAGGAAGATACAAACATAATTGAAAAAGATCTTGAAAAACTTAATATTGAAGTATCTTCAGATCATGAACAAGAAGCTAAAGATGATGATTCACATAAGGACGATGATGTCAATATTGATCATAATGATATAGATCTTCCAAGAGACTGGAGATATGCTCATAGTCATCCCAAGGAATTGATTATAGGTGATCCATCTCAAGGAATAAGAACTAGATCATATATGAGAAATATTAGTAATCATCTTGCATTTGTTTCACAAATTGAACCTAAAACTATAGAAGAAGCTGAAAAAGATAATAATTGGATGCTAGCTATGCAAGAAGAATTAAATCAATTTACAAGAAATAATGTATGGACATTAGTTGAAAGACCTAAAAATCATTCTGTAATAGGATCAAAATGGGTTTTTAGAAATAAACTAGATGAAAATGGCATAGTAATTAGAAACAAAGCTAGATTAGTTGCAAAAGGATATAATCAAGAAGAAGGCATTGATTTTGATGAAACTTTTGCACCTGTAGCTAGATTAGAAGCTATTAGGCTATACTAGCATTTGCATGTCACATGAACATTAATTTATTTCAAATGGATGTTAAAAGCGCATTTTTAAATGGATTTATAAATGAAGAAGTATATGTAGAACAACCACCTGGTTTTATAGATCACGAATTTTCAAATCACGTTTTTAAATTGCACAAAGCATTATATGGTTTGAAACAAGCACCTAGAGCTTGGTATGATAGGTTAAGTAAATTCTTAATTGAAAATGATTTCACAAGAGGAAATGTTGATAAAACATATTTTTGAAAAGAAAAAGTAAAGATTTACTTGTAGTACAAATATATGTTGATGACATTGTTTTTGGTGCTACTAACGATTCTCTATGTCAAGAATTTGCTAAGTTAATGCAGGGAGAATTCGAGATGAGCATGATGGGAGAACTCAACTTCTTCCTTGGACTCCAAATCAAACAAAGCAAAGAGGGTATCTTTATCAACCAAACAAAGTACACAAGAGAGATTCTAAAGAAATTTGGTATGGAATCAATTAAACCCCTCGGAACACCAATGAGTCCTTCATGCAAGCTGGACAAAGATGAAGAAGGTAAAAAGGTTGATCAAAGTATTATCGAGGTATAATCGGATCCCTTCTTTATTTAACAGCAAGTAGACCAGATATTATGTTTTCTGTATGTTATGTGCTAGATTTCAATCAGAACCTAAAGAATCACACTTAATAGCTGTTAAAAGAATACTAAGATACTTAAGTGGAACAAAAAATGTAGGTTTATGGTATTCTAGAGACTCCACATTAAATCTAATTGCATACTCAGATTCTGATTATGCCGGATGCAAGTTAGATAGAAAAAGCACAAGTGGTGCATGCCAATTTTTAGGAAGTAACTTAATCTCATGGTTTAGCAAAAAGCAAAATTCGGTTGCATTATCTACTGCGGAAGCAGAATATGTTGCAGCTGGAAGTTGCTGTGCTCAAATCCTATGGATTAAGAGACAACTTGAAGACTATGGTATCACACTTGATAAGACACCTATAAGATGTGATAATACAAGTGCAATAAATCTTACTAAAAATCCAATTCAACATTCAAGAACAAAGCATATTGAAATAAGATATCACTTTATAAGAGAACATGTAGCCAATAATGAAATTTGTCTTGATTATGTGAATACTGAAGAACAACTTGCAGATATATTAACAAAACCCTTAAGTGAAGAAAGATTTTGTTATCTTAGAGGAGAATTAGGAGTTTGTGATCCTTTGGAATAGTTTTCTGAAACTCTTAAGGACATCTATCTAGATTTCATCATTTTCTTGAAAAATCTTGATATTTCAATAAGGAAATCTATCTAGATCTTGATTCATTGTTTCCCCAATTGCTAAAGAACTTAATCTATAATTTGATGATTAATTTGAATAGTTTCAAATCTTGAAACTTAATTTTTTATCTCTGAAACTGTTAGAGTCGACTCTGACAGTTTGCGGAGTCGACACCTGAGTTTTTGATTTTCTGTCTAAGTGATTAGAGCCGACTCTGGCTTTTGTGGAGCCGACTCTAATACGAGCGCTGACAGACTTTCTGGCTCGGAGCCGACACCCAGTTTTCGGGAGTCGACTCTAAGTCGAGTTAGGTCAAAAATAAAAAGGCGGAGTCGACCCCCAATCATTCCAATCGTCTCCTAAACCTTCCTAAGAACTCCAAAGCCTTTCCAACTTCCCCAAATCCACTCAAAACCCTTGATTAACTTCCAATCTTCTCAATGGCACCAAAGAGGCGCGGATTCGTCGCTGGAGCATCCGTTCCAACGAGAAGACGCACGGTTCGAAGGCAACCATCGCCTTCTTCCTCTTCGGCCACTCAAGAGGATTCTCCACCTTCACCCTCATCTCCTAAGGTTGATCAATTAGCTGGTAAGACCATTACCACTGGGAGAAAGTTAATTTTGATTTATTTGAATCGGAAGGTTTCTCTATTGGAAGAAATTTAAGGGATATGGGATGGGAGAAAGTGTGCTCACTAGATTACCCACATATCCAGCATTGGTAAGAGAGTTTTATAATGGATTAAGCAGAGGAGAAGGAGGATTGATAGCACAGTAAGAGGAACTAGGGTTACGGTAACAACTGAGATTCTTGGAACCCTATTAGAAATGCCCACTGTTGGTTTAATGGAATGTCAACTTAATGACAGAAGTGGTGCACTATCAAGGATGCTAGGAAGAGATGTGACTGAGTTCGAAGAATCTTTGCAAATCAGTTAAACCTAGAACTCAGATTATTGCATAATATATGTGGTAGAATCTTATTTCCAAAAATAGGGAGATTTGAGTATGTCTCGGAGCGAGACGTTCTGATGATGGACTGCATAATAACTGGAAGGCCAGTCAATTTAGCTGGCATGATGATTGGATACATGGCAGAGGCAGCTACAAAGAAAAGATCAACACTGCCATACGGTATGATTCTGACA
>UESW01004832.1:1142092-1180520 GCA_900491605.1 Calamus simplicifolius
TTAAGAAAACTGAGACACACTGATTATTACAGCATTTCTACTATTCACAGAATGGGATTTAAGAAAGTCAATGGTGTTTGGATGAGGAGAGAGGAAAGAACAGATAGGGATGGTGCAGAGGGAACCAGGCTAGAAGACATCCCAGGACCATCTGCTGCGGGACCATCAGTCCCTGATTCATCTTTTGCGGGACCTTCATCTACTGGACCTTCGGAGGCCGGACCGAGTTCTATTCCATCACCTCCACATCAACCTATAACAAATTCTGGAGGATTTTCTAATGAACAACTTGATCAATTAAGAAGCCTACTTGCTGAGTATGACAGTCACAGATCAAATGAAATTAACCAATTGAAAGAAGACTTTAATCAGTTGAAAGAAGAATTAACTTCGAGACTGGACATGCTATCCTTTACCTTAGGCAGTTCTGTGGAATCCTTTGGAGCTGAGCTTCATAAAATCTTCGAAAGGATGGAAGGCATTGCCGATGGATCTGGATCGTATGTTCATGCAACGGGTCAATTAAAGAAGGATATTGACCTTGCAGTCTCTCAAATTGAAGCCTGTCTTGAAAATTTTAAGAAGTCACAAAAAGATGATGTAATGGAGATAATAGGCCATCTAAAGAAAATTGTATTCAAGCACATTTGATCTTGTCTTTAAATTTGATAGCTTGTACTTAGGAAGTTTATAATTATCCAATGTATTTCATTTTGAGATGTATATGAATCAACTGATGTAATGGTTCATGCATATGAAATACTATTTCTTTTTCAAAATTTTGATTGACTGGACTCCTATGCTTTATTGAGATTATAAATTTTCTTTACTCTCCTTATTGCTTATAACAAAAAAGGGGAGAGATAGTTGTGTATATGCAAAGAAAGAAAAGATTATATATGCATAAAGAAAGAAAGAAAGGGGGAGAATTAACTGTTAGAGAAGGGAGAATTAATTGTTATGTAAAAATGAATTGAAATGATTAATCTGTTACAAATTTGATATATATAAGAAGAGTTGGATATATATATAAGAAGAGCTACTCAATGCAGGGGGAGCTTAACAAAAAGCTCATTTACTATCTATGCACAAAGTTTAATAATTCAATACAATTTTAAAAGTTTACATTGAACATTGGCATTAAACCTTAATTTCAAGAGGTTAAAGTTAAATTGACTATAATCCTTAATTTGATTGAATGATTGATTGCATATACTCAAAATTTTTGTTATCATCAAAAAGGGGGAGATTGATGACCCAATTGATGATTTGATGATTAACAAAACTATGTGAGTATAATTTTTGAAGGCTCTAATGATTTTGATTTAGTGTTTCAGCCAATAAGACTTTTGAAAGATCAAAATCAAGTGTTACAATGTGTTCTGGATCGAATCTAATGTCTAGGTAAGAAATGCAGACATTAGAGTCGACTCCGAGAATCACAGAGCCGACTCCGGAACTGGCACGGCCATTAGAGTCGACTCCGAGACTGTGAGAGTCGACTCTCACAGACGGAGCAGAAAGTCGATTCTTCTGGCTCCAACCTAGAGTCGACTCCGGGTAAGTTAGAGTCGACTCCGGAAAAGCATCTTGTCGACCCCAGAAAAGCCAGAGACGACTCCGGAAAAGTCAGTTTGAATCGCCTCGAGCTAGAGCCGACTCCAGAAAAGTTAGAGTCGACTCCAACCCACCTGGAACGAAAAACGAAGTTGCCAGATCAGCTCTAACGGTAACTTTTCTATTTTTACTTATTCTAACGGATATATTTTGATAGATGGTACACTCCAACGGATAGTTTTTTCCAAAAGAGGTGTAAAAGAAATCTATAAAAAGGGAAGTCTATTGTTCAAAAAGAAGAGAGCAAGAGAAAAGAAAAATCCGAAAACTAGAGAGAAAATCTGAGATAGACAAATCCCATTTCAAATCCGTGAGCTTGAATCTTGAAAGAAAAACCTTCTAGCTCAAATCCACTCCACTCCAAAAAGCTCAAGAGGAATCCAAAGCGTTCAAAATCAAAGAACTTCCACATTCAAGAAAAAGGGAGAAAAGCTTCAACCCAACTCCAAAGCTCAAATCCGTGAAGAATCGGTGCTGAGGCCTGATTCAACAACAAGAGGAGTTGAAGGAAGGAAACCAAAGAAGCCAAGCCAGCTCTCAAGCTCTAAATATTCAGGCTTCTCTAAACTCAATTTCTATTTGAAATATCTGCTCAAAAAGGAGCTGCTTGTAATTAAACTCATTTTATTTGTTTGTGTCTAGTTTAATCTGAGGGATTAAACTAGAGGAGGTTGTTAAACCTCGGTACAAGCTAGGTATAGCTTGTGTTTGGGTTTTGTGCCGGTAAGCCCGTGTAAAATCGGCTGGGTTCGTTGTGATCCCGAAAAACAACAAGTTTGAGTTGTGAGCTTGGAAAACAACTCGGCTGTAATCTAGAGAGATTATAGTGTGGACCCAAGTGAGTCTTGGGAGTGGACGTAGGTGTTGTTTGCACCGAACCACTATAAAAATATCTTGTGTTTGCCGTGCTTAATTGTCTCTTCTCTATCTCTCATATACTTGTGTTTGTGCTTTGCTTATTAGTTGATCCTTTCACTTGCACACTCAATTTAAATTGTTTAAAAGTCTTAAATTTTTTTAAGAACCCAATTCACCCCCCCCCCCTCTTGGGTTGCCATCTGGGCCAACAAGGCGGGTCTTCGTTTTCCTCTCCATCCCTTGGTGAAGGAGATCATGACCCACTACAACATCTGTCCATCGATGGTGGCTCCAAATAGTTGGCGGAATATCGTCGGATTCATTTCGATGTGTCACCAGATTCAAGTGTTGCAACTCTCCCCCTTTTCCGCACCTGTTACCACTTGACTCCTGGGAGGAAATCGGAGTGGACCTCTATCGGGCCCCGGAGATCTTTTAATGTCATCGCGGATAAGCCTTCTTCCATCAAGGGGTGGAAGAGCCGATTCGTGATTGCGGAGGGGAACGTCGGTTCCGATTTCCCTCGACGATGGGGGGAAGTTGCGAGGGATGCGGAGACGCATCCGGCCTTATCGGCGCAGGAGGAGAGGGACCTGGATGTCCTTCGTAATGGACAGGTATTTTCGGCTAACGACCTATTATCGGAGGGGGCCCTCTTCACAGCCGGGCTCAGCCCTCTGGATCCACAAGGTGAGTCCCTTTTTGTGCTGTGTATTTTTCTCGATTACCGCGCTTGGGTCTGAGTATGTAAATTCCGGTTTGACAGCCATAAGGTTGGCGTTGTCGAGCCTCTCCAAAAGGAAGAGGGGGAAGCGCCCAGGGGAAGGTAGCGGCGCGGACAGCGGCCGGCCTGAGAAAAGGGCCCATACCTCTGCCAAAAACCCGTCGAACGTCGGAGCAATCCCCATAGGACCGCCGGGGGCGAAGGAGGATCCGGGGAGAATGGCCACGGCACCTGGCGCCCTCGTACTGGAGATATCGGACAGTTCGGATGAAGCTCCGCTGGCTCGTCTGACCGCGTCCCCCTTGAAAGAGGAACCCGCGACGGGTCCAGCGGAGGCGGCCGTAGCAGAGGGGCCCATTGTCCCCGCGGGATTACCACTGGCTCCAGCGGGAGAGGGGGAGGAGATAGCCGCAGCGGAGGAAGTTCAGGGGGAGCCCCTACTTGGTCTGCCCGCCGGGGAGTCTGGTAGCAGTAAGGTCGGGCTGCCCTCGATGGGTCAAGAGGCGGGTCAGACCGAGGCCTCGGGGGAGCCCGCGGAGGAGACGCAGGTGGTGGCGACTGGAAAGGATGCATCGGTGGAGGGAGCACAACAAAGTGGGGGTCCCACGATCGGGGCTCCCTCGAAGAAGATTTTGGGGAGGCTGGCGCTTGGGCTGGCCGAGCTATCTGAAGAGGCCCAAGCCAGGGCCTTGACGGAGGAGGCTGGGAGGTTGAAGGCTTCTCAGGTGGGGGTCGTCCAGGTCAGCCCCTCAGACGGGGCCGGTCAACCCAGCAGCTCGGAGACTAGCATTGATGAGGCATTTTCCGCCATGATTAGGTCGGTCCTGCATCCGGGTGCGGATCCATCGACGGACAAGTTTGCTGACCAGGGGTTGATAGATGCTGCGTTCGGGCAGCGAGGTGTAGCTGAGAGTATCCATCTCCTTCCGGCCATTGATAACACGACTTTGATGAGGATGACCCGGGACTACGCTTCGCGGGTGAGTCACTTTTCCTGCGTGACAGATGTTTCTCGATGGACCCCGTCGTGGGCGCTTATTCAGTTTTTTCCTTTGCAGAGCGTTTTGCTTTCCCGGGCGATTTGCTGGCGCTTGAGTTTGGCGACGGGGGCCAGCGTCCAGGCCCGGAAGGAGAATGTCGAGCTCCAGTCACGGCTGAAGGTGTTTGAGCAGTTCAAAGAGCTCATGGACACGATGGACAGGAACTCGAAGGCGGCAAGGGCGGCACATCAGGCTGCCGTGGACGAGGTGTCCAAGCAGAAGCGCAGGGTGGAGGAGTTACAGGGACTCCTAGCGAAGAACGACGACGCGTGCTTGGAGTTGGCTAAGATTAAATTGAAACACTCCGCGGAGGTGGCGGCGATGCAGCGGGAACATGGTGAGAGTATGAGTCGGCTGGGGAGGGAGGCCGACGATGAAAGAAGGCGCCTGGCGAGAATGCTCGGCGAAGTGGAGGAGAAATTGAAACGGCGTGATGGTGAAATTGCCCATTTGAAGGAGAACGCTAGGTGGCATCAAGGGACGCTAACTCGGGTGAGTGACGAGTTGTCACAAGCTCGTGGGGAGATTGAAGCCAGACAATCGAAGATCAGTACCCTGCAAGAGAGGGTCGAGCTGGTCGGCGCTGACAGGACAAGAGCCCGGAGTGAGGCCGAGGAGCTGGCCAAAAGGTTGGCCAGGCGAGAGGGGAAGGTATGCTCCCATTTTACCCTCTTTATTTTTCTACTGGCTCCTTGCGACGCCTATTGATTTTGGCTTTTCCAGATGGCGAGGATGGGGTCGGAGATTCGGGCTCTCCAAAGTGTGCTCGCGTCCACTCGCAGCAGGAGCTCGGAACTCGAGACACGGGCTAGCGAGCTTGAGGAACAAAATGTCATTTTGAAGGCCCGAGTGATCGAGGCCGAGAAGCAGACTGCGGAGGTCAAAATGCAGCACGCCATTCTCAAGGGTAGGCAGGACGCTATTAGCGTTGACGCCTTCCATCATGGGATAGAAGAGTGTAAACAGCGGATTCTCAGTGAGCGCCCGGAGTGGGATCTTTCTTTCCTGAGCACCCAAGATCCCACGATGGCGAGTCTAAAGAAGAAGAAGACGAAGATGAATATGCTGACGTGTCTGACGGCGAACCTGGCGCCGCCCCTAGTCCCAGCGAAGCTGCAGTTTCTGAGGGATGATCGCAAACTGCCGCCGAGGGGGCGAGAACATTGGAGAAGGGTGAGCCTAGTCACGCCTCCGCAGGCGCAACTGAGGGCTCCTCAAAGGCTGGTGCGGCTCCTAGTTCGTAGGAGTTGTTATTGTACCTTGCTTATCTGTCATTCCTTAATAAAAGAACTTTATGTTTTGACTTAAGTGATGTCCTGGTTTGGCCTCATCGTCGCCCAGTTTCGCCTTGAGCGGTCTGTGGCTCGCTGGCGATCTTGGGTTATCTTTATTCCAAGACTGGGCAAACGCGTTAGCTCGGACCGATAGGCGAAATAGGCCGGCCAGGGCCGACGGGCAAAATAGGCCGGCTGGGGCCGACGGATGGAGTAGGCCGGCTTGGGTCGACAGATAAAATGGATCGGCCGAGGCCGATGGGCAGAATAGATCGGCTGGGACCGACGAATAATATAGGTCGGCTGGCGCCGATGGATAAATTAGGTCGGCTGGGGCCGATGAATAAAATAGATCGGCTGGGGCCGACAGAAGAAACAGGTCGGCTAGGGCCGACGGACGAAAATAGGTCGGCGTGGGCCGACAGAAGAAATAGGTCGGCTAGGGCCGACGGACGAAAATAGGTCGGCGTGGGCCAAAAGAAGAAATAGGTCGGCTAGGGCCGACAGGCGAAAAATAGGTCGGCTGGGGCCGACGGATAAAATGGGTCGGCTGGGGCCGACAGAGAAATAGGTCGGCTAGGGCCGACGGACGAAAATAGGTCGGCGTGGGCCGACAGAAGAAATAGGTCGGCTAGGGCCGACAGGCAAAAATAGGTCGGCGTGGGCTGACAGGAGAAATAGGTCGACTAGGGCCGACAGGCAAAAAATAGGTCAGCTGGGGCCGACAGATAAAATGGGTCGGCTGGGGCCGACGGATAAAATAGGTCGGCTGGGGCCGACAGAAGAAATAGGTCGGCTAGGGCTGACGGACGGAAATAGGTCGGCGTGGGCCGACAGAAGAAATAGGTCGGCTAGGGCCGACAGGCAAAAATAGGTCGGCGTGGGCCGACAGGAGAAATAGGTTGGCTAGGACCGACAGGCAAAAATAGGTCGGCGTGGGCCGACAGGAGAAATAGGTCGGCTAGGGCTGACAGGCAAAAATAGGTCGGCTGGGGCCGACAGATAAAATAGGTCGGCTAGGGCCGACAGGCAAAAAATAGGTCGGCTGGGGCTGACGGATAAAATGGGTCGGCTGGGGCCGACGGATAAAACAGGTCGGCTGGGGCCGATAGAAGAAATGGATCGGCTGGGGCCGACAGGCATAGATCGGCTGGGACCGACGAACAATATAGGTCGGCTAGCGCTGATGGATAAATTAGGTCGGCTGGAATAAAAGATCGGCTGGGGCCGACAGAAGAAATAGGTCGGCTAGGGCCGACGGACGAAAATAGGTCGGCGTGGGCCGACAGAAGAAATAGGTCGGCTAGGGCCGACGGACAAAAATAAGTCGGCGTGGGCCGACAGAAGAAATAGGTCGGCTAGGGCCGACAGGCGAAAAATAGGTCGGCTGGGGCCGACGGATAAAATGGGTCGGCTGGGGCCGACGGATAAAACACGTCGGCTAGGGCCGACAGAAGAAATAGGTCGGCTAGGGCCGACGGACGAAAATAGGTCGGCGTGGGCCGACAGAAGAAATAGGTCGGTTAGGGCCGACAGGCAAAAAATAGGTCGGCGTGGGCCGACAGGAGAAATAGGTCGGCTAGGGCCGACAGGCAAAAATAGGTCGGCTGGGGCCGACGATAAAATGGGTCGGCTGGGGCCGACGGATAAAACAGGTCGGCTGGGGCCGACAGAAGAAAGGTCGGCTAGGGCCGACGGACGGAAATAGGTCGGCATGGGCCGACAGAAGAAATAGGTCGGCTAGGGCCGACAGGCAAAAAATAGGTCGGCGTGGGCCGACAGGAGAAATAGGTCGGCTAGGGCAACAGGCAAAAAATAGATCGGCGTGGGCCGACAGGAGAAATAGGTCGGCTAGGGCCGACAGGCAAAAATAGGTCGGCTGGGGCCGACAGATAAAATAGGTTTTCGTGCTTCCTGCCATCCTGCCAGCGCCCTGCTGTCCCGCAGGCAATTTAGTTTTTACTTTACTAGAAGCGGTGAACGGCAGAGTGGGGGGTATAAAGCTGCATCAGAGCTTTTCGGAAGGTGCTCTTTTCCCATGCAGGCTACCTCGTTGCGATGCGCACGCAACCGTCCACTATTGGACAGTACTTTTTCAAAGGACGATTTTCTGAGCCCGCCAGTTTTCGAAGCGTCAGCGGATGATTTCCTGTATTTACTGCCGTGATTCGGGATCAGGAGGGGATCTTCGTACACGTCCTGGTTCAGGCGGTGGGTTTGGCGCGCAGTGGGGCGCCAATCTTGAGAGACCACGTGGAGGTACTGCTTGGAAGTTTAAATCTCGGGACGCGCAGTCTGGGTAGCTTTTCCTGGTCCATTTACGCCTATAGAAAGGAAAAGGGGGGCTCATCTGGTTATCCCCAAAGTTTCTTTCTCGCCAGAGCTTTTACCATGCTCATTTCTCTGTTGCTACGAGTGGGAGGATCGACTTTTCCTTTCATGGGCTCCTTGCCGCCGGATAGCTGGGGTGACCGGGGAGCAGCTGAAGGATGGCTCGTCCTTAGGGGATGAGTCCCGGAGATCACATGGAGAGCGCACATGGGGGGCACAGAGATCACACGGGGAGCGCACATATAACTCTTCCCGTGTGACCTTTGCGGCCGGTTACGGGGGGCTTATGGCAGGAGGCGTATCGACACCCCCGTAACACGCACAGACTCCCCCTTTTTTGCTGGCTTGGGTTCCCGTCCCTTCTCTGAGGGGAATCCTTGCCACGGGAGGGAAAATATGGGAGCAACCGGGGTCGGATGGTCCCCGGTTCCCTTGGCTGGGCGACGACCCGCGATCCAGCACCCCCTCCTAGGGGAGCAGGCTGGATCGTCCGATCCTTAGAATCAGCATCCGCGGGCCATGCCTCCTTTTGGATCTTTTAATTCATCCGCCGGGAGGACTGATTCCGTGGTTTGCCTGATTTGTCGATCCGGCCGTCGGAACATTGCAGTCGCCTAGGTCTGCTTTGGAGCAGTTGCTCGGGTTTTGAATTTATCTTTATTTTATGCATTTCAATGTTCTTGTAACGCATGTGAGGCATTTGTAATGATCATGATCGGCAATAAAGAGAATTATATTCTGTGTCTCAACCTCTATCTTTCTTGTTCCGAGCTTTTTGCTATTGTTGTTTGTGGGGTCAAAAGCGTTCCGTTCGTCCTTAGACGAGGATCCCACATCACTCGAATTAATCGAGGTTCGTATTCGGCGATTCGTAGATCATTCGGGGCAACACGCCCCTTACTCTGGTCGAAAACTTGGTGTTTCGTGCTTCGCTTTTCGTAAAGCCCGATTTACCGTAGGTCGGTCTTGGCCGAAGCTCAGGAATTCGCACCCCTTCTCGCCATGGTTCAAGGAACCAATCATTCGGGATAGTCGAGTTTCGGAGAATGTCTTACTTGGCCCTGCCAAGGTTCGAAGAATTTCGTAGCTCGGTCCTGCCGAGGTTCGAAGAACTTTGTAGCTCGGACCTGCCGAGGTTCGGAGAAAATTTCACTTGCCCCGCCAAGGTTCGAGAACTTTGTAGCTCGGACCTGCCGAGGTCCAGAGAAAATTTCACTTGGCCCTGCCAAGGTTCGGAGAACATTTTACTTGGCCCTGCCAAGGTTCGGAGAATTGGTAGCTCGGCCCTGCCGAGGTTCGGAGAATTTTGTAGCTCGGACCTGCCGAGGTTCGGAGAACATTTCACTTGGCCCTGCCAAGGTTCGGAGAATATTTTACTTGGCCCTGCCAAGGTTCGGAGAATTGGTAGCTCGGCCCTGCCAAGGTTCGGAGAACTTGTAGCTCGGACCCGCCGAGGTTCGAAGAAAATTTCACTTGGCCCCGCCAAGGTTCGGAGAACTTTGTAGCTCGGACCTGCCGAGGTCCGGAGAAAATTTCACTTGGCCCCGCCAAGGTTCGGAGAACTTTGTAGCTCGGACCTGCCGAGGTCCGGAGAAAATTTCACTTGGCCTTACCAAGGTTCGGAGAACATTTTACTTGGCCCTACCAAGGTTCGGAGAATTTTGTTTTACTTGGCCCTGCCAAGGTTCGGAGAATTGGTAGCTCGGCCCTGCCGAGGTTCGGAGAATTTTGTTTTACTTGGCCCTGCCAAGGTTCGGAGATTTGTTGCTCGGCCCTGCCGAGGTTCGGAGATTATTGTAGCTCGGAGGGAGCGATTCAGCCGCCGTTGCAGGCCACAGCGTTAGGTCCACGTGGCGCTTAATAAAGGGGGCGCCCGAGCGGAACGGGCGGCGTGTTGTCACGCTTTTATTGGCGATGCTGCTCTTTCCGAGGGGGCAAGTTATCGGCCGAGCGGCGGACTTCCATGTTTTCCGAGGAAGAGGGCGTATTAAGCAGCCTGGGGAAGTGTCGAATGCGTTTAATGTGTGGGGCAACAAATCGGAAAATGTTCGCCTGGGGAACCCCCGAACAATCTGCTCGCGCTTATCGATCTTACTCGGGATAGGGCGCGACTCTTCGGATTCCTCATGCATTAGAATGGTGACACGTGGCAAACTCTTATGGGTCGGCGTTTGCGGCGCGGCCGATCGGGATACCTGCCTGGTGGGTATAAATATGACCGAGGGGGATTGGTCTCGGCCATCCCTCGGTTTGAGCTCCGAAAAGGAATGGCCTCCCCAGCGCGATCGTCAAGTGACTCGCATTCCTCGCTTAGCAGCCCGCCGCACTCGAAGGGGAGGCGCACCTCCGTAACTGTCGACGGGCTGAGCCTCGCGTCGGGCCTCGCGATCAATGAGCAGCTTGCGAGGACTGCCGAGGAATTCTTGGACTTTCAGTCCGGGAGGCGGAGGCCTCACGCCGGTTGATAGACCGACAGGGGGAGGAGATTCTGTCGCTTCGTCAGCAGGTGGCTGACCTGACAGTACGTCTGGAGGAGTTACTGGCCTCTGGGGGCGACTGACTCCAGGGCCTCTGCCCGTTCTTGTTTTTGCTTTTTTGCAGTCTCTTTGTAGTCCTCCTCCTTTTATGAATGAAAGATGGACCTTGTTTATCTGTGAAGTCCCTTTCCTTTAAGAGTTTATGGCTTTCACTCATGTAATGAATCATGGGGTTGGCGTGGCCCCGTCGTTTTTGCGTGCTGATGTAGGTTCTTTGAATGACGAGTTATAGGGGTGTTACCCGAAAGATTTCCGGTGGTAGAGGGGGAAATCGTCTAACTCTGCTTGGGGCCTTTGGTCGACCACGTGGGGCTCGATGGCCTCGAGAGTGGTTTTGCCAATGGTGGCTTCTTCTTGCGCGCCGACGGTTTTTTACCCAACGCGCTCATTTTTAAACATGGCGAAGTCCTTCGGGGACTATTTGGGGGCCGTTCGGCTTTGGTCGAGGCTTTGTAGGTTTAGACTTTTTTGCTGGGGTCTTAGCCCGAATGATTTTTACCTTGCCTTGTCATGGCTCGGGGGATTCATCGCTCGGCCCCGCCGAGGTTCGGAGAAAATTTTACTTGGCCCTGCCAAGGTTCGAAGATTTGCTGCTCGGCCCTGCCGAGGTTCGGAAAATATTTTACTTGGCCCTGCCAAGGTTCGGAGATTTGTTGCTCGGCCCAGCCGAGGTTCGGAGACTTTTTTTACTTGGCCCTGCCAAGGTTCGGAGATTTGTTGCTCGGCCCAGCCGAGGTTCGGAGACTTTGTTTTACTTGGCCCTGCCAAGGTTCGGAGATTTGTTGCTTGGCCCTGCCAAGGTTCGGAGATTTTTTTTACTTGGCCCTGCCAAGGTTCGAAGATTTGTTGCTCGGCCCAGCCGAGGTTCGGAGACTTTGTTTTACTTGGCCCTGCCAAGGTTCGGAGATTTGTTTTACTTGGCCCTGCCAAGGTTCGGAGATTTGTTTTACTTGGCCCTGCCAAGGTTCGGAGATTTGTTGCTCGGCCCAGCCGAGGTTCGGAGAATTTTTTTACTTGGCCCTGCCAAGGTTCGGAGATTTGTTGCTCGGCCCAGCCGAGGTTCGGAGACTTTGTTTTACTTGGCCCTGCCAAGGTTCGGAGATTTTGTTGCTTGGCCATGCCAAGGTTCGGAGAACTTGGCCCTGCCAAGGTTCGGAGATTTGTTGCTCGGCCCAGCCGAGGTTCGGAGACTTTTTTTACTTGGCCCTGCCAAGGTTCGGAGATTTGTTGCTCGGCCAGCCGAGGTTCGGAGAACTTGGCCCTGCCAAGGTTCGGAGACTTGGCCCTGCCAAGGTTCGGAGATTTGTTGCTCGGCCCAGCCGAGGTTCGGAGAATTTTTACTTGGCCCTGCCAAGGTTCGGAGATTTGTTGCTCGGCCCAGCCGAGGTTCGGAGAATTTTTACTTGGCCCTGCCAAGGTTCGGAGATTTTTGTCCAGGCAGATAACTCGGTTGTGCCGAGGATTGGTAAGCAGCATCTATTTCTTTTACAATTTATGGCAATATGGTGCATAATGATTCACACAGCAAGTTGCGGAAAAATAGATAAATGGCGAAGCATAAAGGACGTACCCTATTGATAATATTTGCGGAGGTTGTCCGAGTTCCACGTCCGGGGGAATGGATTTCCCATCAGATCCTGCAGCTTGTAGGTTCCCGGTCCAATGATCTCCGCTACTTGGTACGGGCCCTCCCAGTTTGGCGCCAGCTTTCCTTGCTCCAGCGGTTTGGAAACAGAGGCTTTTCGGAGGACAAGGTCGCCGGGCAGGAAGGCTTTCCCTTTGACTCTGGAGGCATGGTAACGGGCCACCCTTTGTTGATAAGCAGCCGTTCTGATCCGGGCCTTCTCTCTGACTTTCTACCAGGTCGAGGTTGGTGCGGAGTTGTTCGTTGCTAGCTTCCTCTGAGTAGCTTTCCACCCGCAATGATGGGAGGCCTATTTCCACAGGGATAACGGCCTCCGTGCCGAAAGCCATTCGGAATGGGGTTTCGCCGTCGGGATTCTCGGGGTGGTGCGGTAGGCCCATAAGACATGGTGCAGCTCATCCGCCCACCTGCCTTGGCTCTGGAGAGGCGAGCTTTGATTCCCTGGAGGAGGGTCCTGTTGGTCACTTCGGCCGCTCCGTTGGCTTGTGGGTGCCCGACCGAAGTGAGGTGGTGACGGATTCCGTGCTCCTCGCAGAACTGGCGGAACTTTGGAGTTGTCGAACTGCTTACCGTTATCGGTGATTATGGTGTGGGGGAGGCCGAATCGGCAGATGATGGACCTCCATACAAAGTCTCTGGCCCGTGCCTCGGTATTTGTGCAACTGCTTCCGCTTCGACCCATTTGGTGAAGTAGTCGATGGCGACAAATAAGAATTTCCGCTGTCCCGTGGCAAGCGGGAATGGGCCGAGGATGTCCATCCCCCATTTGGCAAAGGGCCAAGCGGAGGATATAGAAACTAGCTCGGCGGAAGGGAGCCTTTGGATGCTTGAATGCCTCTGGCAGGGTCGCAGGCTCGGACTAGGTCGTCCGTCTTTCTGCATGGTCGGCCAGTAATAGCCTTGTCGCAGCACCTTGTGGCATAGGGACCGGCTTCCCAGATGGTTGCCGCAAATCCCTTCATGTACCTCGCGCAGAGCATAGTCGCTTCGGATGGGCGAAGGCATCTGAGCAGCGGCATGGAAAAAGACCGTTTGTAAAGTTGGTTGTCAATCAATACGTAGTGGGTGGCCTGCAGCTTCAGCTTTCTAGCCTCTCTTCGGTCGGACGGAAGCGACCCTTCTTTGAGATATTTGAGGATAGGGTCGAACCAGGATGGTTCGGCCTCAACTTGCATTACCCGGTCGGCTTCCGCGATGCTGGCTTTTCCAGAGTCTCCAGGTGGAATTTTGTTCGGCATCCATTGTCTCCGCGGTCGCCAATCGGGAGAGTAGGTCGGCACGGGCGTTCTCGGATCTGGGAATCTGAATAATTTCAAATTCGGCAAAATGGGGAAGCAGGCCCGCACCTCCTGGAGATATCGATCATGTTCGGTTCCCGGGCTTCAAACTCTCCCGTACATGGCCGGCTACCAGCTGAGAGTCGGTGAAGGCGTTAAGCTTTTCCACCTTCAGATTGCGGGCGATTCGGAGACCGGCTAACAGGGCTTCGTACTCGGCTTCGTTGTTGGAGGCCGGGAAGGAGAATCGGACGCCATATTCGAAGGTCATCCCCTCCGGACTGGTGAGAACCAGACCCGCACCGGAGTGATGGGCATTAGATGACCCGTCGACATGGAGGAGCCACCGGGCTCCAGCTTTGGTTCTTCGGGAGTCTGGGGTAGAACCGTCCTCCGGGATGGTACACTCGAGGAGGAAGTCGGCCAGCACCTGGGCTTTGATGGCTGGGCGAGGCTGAAAATGTATGTCATGCTCGCTTAGCTCGACGGCCCATTTGGTCATTCTCCCCGATGTCTCGGGACGGTGGACCACCGCCTTGATGGGTTGGTCGGTCAGGACCGTCACGAATGTGCTTGGAAGTACGGCCGCAGCTTCCGAACTGAGGTGATTAAGGCCAACACCATCTTTTCAATTCTGCTGTACCTCGTCTCCGCATCGCGGAGCAGCCTGCTGACATAGTAGATCGGCTTCTGGACTTTGCCTTCTTCTTGACTAGCACCGAGCAAACGCGCCCTCCGAAACAGCCAGGTACAAGAATAGGGTCTCTCCCGGGGTCGGACTACTGAGGAGCGGGGCGAGCCGAGGTACTTCTTGAGATCTTGAAATGATTTTGGCATTCAGGAGTCCACTGGAAGTTTTTGGCCGATCGGAGAGTTTTGAAGAAGGGGAGGCATCTCTCGGCCGACCGCGCCACAAAGCGGTTAAGGGCCGCTATCCTCCCGGTTAGGCGCTGGACCTCTTTAACAGATGCTGGGGGCGCCATTTGTTGGAGAGCTTGAATCTTCTGGGGGTTAGCTTCGATACCTCGCTGGGAGACCATGAAGCCGAGAAACTTCCCGGAGTTGACGCCGAAGGCGCATTGGTCGGGTTGAGTTCATCCCATATTTGCGCAGCGTTGCAAAGCTCTCTGAGAGGTCCTCGACATGCTGTGCCTTCCTTGCTTTTGACCAGCATGTCGTCCACGTACACCTCCATATTCCGGCCGATTTGCTCCTTGAACACTTTGTTGACCAGCCTCTGGTAGGTGCACCTGCATTTTTAAGACCAAAAGGCATAACACGGTAACAGTAAGTACCTCGGTCGGTTATGAAGGCGGTCTTTTCTTCATCTTCGGGGGCCATTCGGATCTGATTGTAGCCGAATAGGCATCCATGAATGACAGCATCTGGTGGCCTGAGGTGGCGTCCACGAGCTGGTCGATCCGAGGGAGGGGGAAGCTGTCCTTCGGGCAGGCTTTGTTGAGGTCGGTGAAGTCGATGCAGATCCTCCATTTGCCGTTCGACTTTTTCACCATGACGACATTTGACAGCCAGCTTGGATAATTTACCTCTCGGACGAAATTGGCCTTGATGAGTTTGTCGACCTCTTCTTCAATGGCCTTTTGTCGTTCTGGGGCGAAGCTTCTCTTCTTCTGCTTAACAGGCCTGTGCATCTCGTCCACATTGAGACGATGGACGAGAACCTCGGGGCTGATCCCTGGCATGTCGGAGGCGGACCAGGCGAAGATGTCAGCGTTGCTTTGGAGGAACCTGATCAACTGCGCCGAGGCTCTCCTTTGAGCAGCGACCCGATCCTTTATGGTTCGGTCGGGCCGAGCTTCGTCCAATGGTACTTCCTCCAATTCCTCCCGGTTCTCCCCGCTGTTCGGCGAAGTCCTCGCGAGCGTCTAGCCCATCAACCTCGGGCATTCTAGACTGAAGGCTTGTAACGAAGCATTGCCGAGCCATGGCCTGACTTCCCCGAACAACTCCAACTCCTCGCTCGGTGGGGAACTTCATGGACAGATGCGGGATGGAGACAACTGCCTTGAGGGACATCAGCCGGGCCTGCCGAATATGGCGTTGTATGGGGATCTGAGGTCGGTCACTAGGAAGTCTGTCTGAACAATGGCTACAAGGGGCCAGGTTCCCGCGCGGACCGTCAGGGTGACGACCCCTTCCGGGACGATGACGTCGCCGGTGAATCCCATCAGGGTGGAATCCACGGCTCGAAGGTTTTCCATGAGCAATTTCATCCTGGCAAACACACCGAGGTACAAAACATTTACCGAACTTCCACTATCAACAGGATTCGGCTTACATCATAGTTGTTCAAATTAAGGGATACAACTAGTGCGTCATCATGGGGGAGCTGTATCCCAAGGAGATCATCATCGGAGAAGGAGAGTTCGCCCGTCGTGCCTTCTTTGGCACCGATCCATCACCGTCGCCCCTGGGGCTCGATCCGCCGGCCTCTTCAATCATGTTGATACGGCCGATCACGGGCGGATTCGGTGGAGGAGGAGGTTGTTGAGTCGGGCTGGCGGTCACCTCCTTGTTGTGGGCTCGGGCGCCCTCCTGAACTGATCAGTCGTCCCCGCCGGATCAGCCTCTCGATTTCATTCTTCAGCTGCCAGCATTCTTCAGTGTCATGACCGTGCTCCCTATGGTAGCGGCAGTACTTGGCGGGATCTCTTCGGGTCGGGTTCCCTCGGAGAGGTACTGGCCGGGGAAGCTGGCGCTCTATCTCCATGAGGATTTGCGCCCGGGGCACAGTCAGCGGAGTGTAGCGATCGAATCGCCTGGGAGGACTCCGGGAGCGATTCCTTGGCGGCAGCGGAGGGACTCTTTGGCGGCGAGGCGGACTTGGCCGACGGGCGGGACGGTGCCTGTCGGGACTTTGGGCTCCTTCTTTGCCTGCTCAGCGCGGGCAACTCTCCGCGATTCCTCGACCCTAGCGTATTGTCCGCAAGGGCCATCATATCAGAGACATGGGGGGTAGCTGACCTCCATAGCCAGGTAGAAGTCGCTCTCCTTCGAAACTCCCCCGCCAGGGCGGACATAGCCACCTCATGATTAAGGTGGTCCACCTCTAACATGGCCTTGTTGAAACGGCCAAGATAATTTCTCAAGGACTCCCCCTCTCTCTGCTTGACTTCGGAGAGGGAGTCGGATCTTCGTCGGTGGCGGCGGCTGCTGACGAACTGGCCAATAAAAAGGTGGCTCAGCTCGTCAAATGAATCAATGGAACCCGGTTTCAAGGCGTTGAACCAGGTTCGGGCGGATCCTCTGAGGGTGGAGGGGAAGGCGCGGCAGAGGACCGCATCAGATGCTCCGTGGAACATCATTATTGACCGGAAGCTGCTGAGATGGTCGTCCGGGTCAGAAGAGCCGTGATAGGGTTCGACGGCTGGTAGCTTGACATGGGAGGGAATCACTTCCTCCATGATCCCTTAGAGAAAGGGATGCCCTGCTCCGCCTTGGGCTGGGGCAGATGGGCTGCTTGGCGGCGTCCAGCTCCTGACGCATCTCCTGGATCTGACGGCGGATCTCCTCTTCACCGGCAGAGGAGGAGCTGGGCGAGAGAATCGCAAGGATGGCGTCGAATCATGGTGAGAGTCGCCGGGAGAGGGAGCGGGCTCGCCGAGATCTGGGAGGATCTCTATCATAACCGCCTCGCGGGACTGGTTTGTCCCCTCTGGGTCGATGTGGGGGATCCGCGATTCATGCGGATCAGAGGAGGAGGTCGCCGGCGAAGAAGAATCGCCGCTTCCTTCTGAGGTGCGAAGCAGGAGGAGCCGTAAGGCGCTCCTGACCAGGTGGGTAAGGGCCTGGACTTGCTGGACCAGCGTAGCAAACTGGTCCTGGGTCACCGGGATGGCAGGCGGCGACGGGGTTTCGACTGGTGGGGGTTGCGGCGCTGTGGCGCCAGTCGGATCAGGCCTCTGGGAAGCGACCTGATCTTGGGCTTCAGAGGTTGCTCTCTTCCGGTTGGCCATTAGAGAGGTTCTTCTCCGGATTAAGATCCTTGTCTCCTTTCTTCAAGTTTTAATGGGACTTGAGGCCCTTCCTCTAGCGCCAATCTGTTGCCGCCGGGATCCGTCCTCCGACTCGGGCGCGGTCGATCTCCAGGGGAGGGGCGGACCTGCACAAGAAGTCCTCACGCGAGAGGCGCTGGGGGTGGCCCTCCGCGGAAGACCCTCCGACGCTCAAGTCAGTGGGAGGAAATCGGCGATCAACCAGAAAATGGGGAGGTGGATCTCTCCGGGAGCCTCTCCGGGGGCGGCCAATCGGAAGCTCTAGAGGGCAGAGCACCGACGAGCTGCCGGGAGAGTGTGTGGGTGTGCCAGGAGTCGCGTACCTGAGGGAATCTGCCAATCTGATATTTATAGACTGTCACCTGGACTTGAGCATCTTCTGGAAGGTTCAGAGGTTGTTACGATACGGGGGTGACAGAATCAGGCCGTTGTGGGGCCGTTAGAATCCTATCCTTGTTTGTTAAGGGATCGACGGCTGGGAGAGCTCCTTGATGTCTTGAGATCTGGGTGAGTAGACCTGGGGCGGTTACGATAGGTCTTAGGCCACGTCTCAACATGATTCCTTGCCTAGGTGCTGTCGGGTAAGCTTAGCTCTCCCGCGTCAGGTTCCGCGGAGGTAGACGTCAGGGCGTGGATCGCTAGGTAGAAGCGAGCTACGGAAGCCCGAAGGGGCCGAGCTACGGAAGCCCGGAAGAGGCCGAGCTACGGAAGCCCGAAGGGCCGAGCTACGGAAGCCCCTACGGAAGCCCCGAGGAAGCCCGGAAGGGGCCGAGCTAGGGAAGCCCGGAAGGGGCCGAGCTAGGGAAGCCCGGAAGGGCCGAGCTACGGAAGCCCGGAAAGGGCCGAGCTAGGGAAGCCCGGAAGGGGCCGAGCTAGGGAAGCCCGGAAGAGCTAGGGAAGCCCGGAAGAGGCCGAGCTACGGAAGCCCGGAAGGGCCGAGCTACGGAAGCCCGGAGGGAGACGGCGGGAGGAGGTCAGCCTTAGCCGCCTCGCACGGATATCGATGCAATGACGATTTTACCCCCCAACAATTATTATTATATTATATTATCACATAATATAATATTTTATATAATATTAAAAAATACTATACTATTCTAATATATTGTAATATATTTATTTAATATAATAATATTACTATATGGGTTTTCTAAATTTAATTGATATAATATATTTTTAAATAAACTATTAAAATTAAAATATTAAAACAGCTTACTAATAATATTTTTAATATTAATAATTAATAGTTTAATCAGTAAAATTGGTTATGAAATATATTTTGTAATATTAAAGAATAATATTTTGTAATAAATATTTTTTTATTATAATAGTTTATCAATAAACAATAAATTATTAAGATTAAAATATTAAAACTGCTTACTAATAATATTTTGTAATAAATTTTTTTATATTAATTTGGTCGTGGCCGGAGAAGACGGGATCCCCCCCCCCACTGTTTAATATAGTTTTTTTTCCTGTGGCCTGGCCATTGTGGCCAGGCCACGACCGGCCACGGCCACAGCCGTGGCCGGAGAAGACGGGAGGGGGGGGGGGTTCCCCCCTGTTAAATTAATTTTTCCCGTGGCCTGGCCACTGTGGCCAGGCCACGACCGGCCACGGCCGCGGCCGTTGCCGGAGAAGACGGGAAGGGGGGGATTTCACCCCCACTGTTAAATTTTTTTTAGAGGGACGGAGAGAAGTACCTGGCGAGTGATTCGGGTGTCAGAGAGCCGTCGAGAGCCGCTGGACGTGGGGAAGACGGAGGACGAGAAAGGAGAAGGCCGGAGGGGGGGTTCGGGCTCGTGAGGAGGAAGAAGAAGAGGGGGATCCGTACGGATTTATGAATCAGGATTAGCGACACAAGATTGCGTCGCTAATATGTCGCTAATCAGTGATGCTAATTATGCATCGCTAATTGCATCGCTAAGTTGCCACCATTAGGCATTTTGGCGGGAAATTAGCGACGCATTTGATTTGCATTGTAATATTAGTTTAAAAATTTAATATTACAAATATTGTGACGCAGGCATTATGTGTCGCAATATTACGACGCAAATCCAATGCGTCGCAATATTTGTATTATTAAATTAATAAACTTATATCAATATTGCGACGCATTATGAATGCGTCGCAATATTGCGACGCATAATAGATTCATTGCAATATTATTTGTTAATTTAAAACTAATATTGCGACGCATCCATTATGCGTCCCAATATTGCGATGCAATCATAATGCATCGCAATATTAGTTTGTTAATTTAAAACTAATATTGCGACGCATCCACTATGCGTCGTAATTATACTGCGTTGCAATATTGATATTAGTTTATTAATTTAATATTACAAATATTGATATTAGTTTATTAATTTAAAACTAATATTGCAACGCATCCGTTATGCGTCGCAATATTGTGACGCAAATACGTTTTGTCGCAATATTAGTTTATTAATTTATAAACTAATATTGCGACGCATTATAGCTTAGATCCGACCGCTGCGATCCATCCGATCGGCGATGATCCGACGGTTGCGATCGATCTAAGCCATGATCCCAATCTGCGATGATCGATCCGATGATTGCGATCCATCCGATCGGCGATGATATCCGACGGTTGCCATCGATTGAACCCATGATCCGATCGGCGATGATCGATCCAACGGTTGCGATCCAACTAATCGGCGACGATTTGACGATTGCGATTGATCGGTGATGATCGATGGTTGCGATGATGATCCAAGCCATGATTTCGAATCGGATCGGATGATCGATTCGATCATTTTGATCCATCCGATCGGCGACGATCCGACGGTTGCGATCGATCCAAGCCATGATCCCGATCGGCGATGATCGATCCGACCGTTGTGATCCATCCGATCGGGGACGATATCCGATGGTTGCGATCGATCTAAGCCATGATTCCAATCGAGGATGATCGATCCAACCATTGCGATCCATCCGATCGGGGACGATATCCGACGGTTGCGATCGATCCAAGCCATGATCCTGATCGGGGATGATCGATCCGACCATTACATATAGAACTGATCGGCGATGGTCCAACAGTTACGATCGATCCAAGCCATGATCCCGATCGGTGATGATCGATTTGACCATTGCGATCCATCCGATCGGTGATGATCCGATGGTTGTGATCGATCAAAGCCATGATCCCGATCGGCGATGATCGATTCGACCGCTGCGATCCATCTGATCGGCGACGATCGGACGGTTGCGATCGATGCAAGCCATGATCCCAATCGGTGATGATTGATCCGATGGTTGCGATCCATCCGATCGGCGACGATATCCGATGGTTGCGATCGATTGAACCCATGATCCCGATCGGCGAAGATCGATCCGATGGTTGCGATCCAACTAATCGGTGACGATCCAACGGTTGCGATTGATCTAGGCCGTGATCCCAATCGGCATGATCGATCCGACCATTGCATCCAATCGATCGACGATGATTTGACGGTTGCAATCGATCCAAGCCATGATCCTGATCGGCGATGATCAATCCGACCGCTGCTATCGATCCAATTGGCGACGATCCAACGGTTGCGATCGATCCAAGCCATGATCCCGATCGGCGATGATCGATCCGACCATTGCAATCTATCTGATCGGCGACGATCCGATGGTTACGATTGATCCAAGCCATGATCTCGATCGGCGATGATCGATCCGACCATTGCGATCCATCCGATCTGGAACGATATCCAATAGTTGCGATCGATCCAAGCCATGATTCTGATCGGGGATGATTGATCCAACTGTTGCGATCCATCCGATCGGCGATGATCCGACGGTTGCGATCAATCTAAGCCATGATCCCGATCTGCGATGATCAATCCGACGGTTGCAATCCATCCGATCGGCGATGATATCCAACGGTTGCGATCGATTGAACCCATGATCATGATCGGCGATGATCGATCCGACGGTTGCGATCCAACTAATCGGCGATGATCCAACGGTTGCGATCGATCCAGGCCATGATCCCAATCGGCGATGATCGATTCGACGATTGCGATCTATCCGATCGGCGACGATATCCGATGGTTGTGAGTGATCCAAGCCATGATCCCGATCGGTAATGATCGATCCGACCATTGCGATCCAATCGATCGGCAATGATTCGATGGTTGCGATTGATCCAAGCCATGATCTTGATCAGCGATGATCAATCCGACTGTTTCGATCCATCCGATCGGCTAAGATATCCAATGGTTGCGAGTGATCTAAGCCATGATCTCGATCGGCGATGATCGATCCGACCGCTACGATCCATCCGATTGGCGATGATCCGATGGTTGCGATCGATCCAAGCCATGATCCCGATTGGCGATGATCAATCCGACCGTTGCCATCCATCCGATCGGCGACGATCCAATGGCTGCGATCGATCAAAGCTATGATCCTGATCGGCGATGATCGATCCGACCGTTGCGATCCATCCGATCGACGATGATATCTAATGGTTGCAAGTGATCCAAGCCATGATCTTGATCGGGGATTATCGATCCAACCATTACATATAGAACCAATCAGCGACGATCCAACGGTTGCAATCGATCCAAGCCATGATTCCGATCAGCGATGATCGATTCGACCGTTGCGATCCATTCGATCGGCGATGATCCGACGGTTGCGATCATCAAAGCCATGATCCCGATCGGCGATGATCGATCCGATCGTTGCGATCCATCCGATCGGCGACGATATCGGACAGTTGCTATCGATCCAAGCCATGATCCCGATTGGCGATGATTGATCCGATGGTTACGATCCATCCGATCGGCGATGATATCTGATGGTTGCGATCGATTGAACCCATGATCCCGATCGGCGATGATCGATCCAACGATTGTGATCCAACTAATCGGCGATGATCCGATGGTTGCGATCGATCCAAGCCATGATCCGAATCGATGATGATCGATTCGACGGTTGTGATCCATCCGATCGATGATGATATCCGATCGGTTGCGATTGATCCAAGCCATGATCCCGATCGGCGATGATCGATCCGATCGCTGCGATCCTCCGATCGGCGATGATCCGACGGTTGCGATCGATCCAAGCCATGATCCGATCGGCGATGATCGATCCGATGGTTGTGATCCATCCGATCTGCGACGATCCGACGGTTGCGATCAATTCAAGCCATGATCCCGATCGGCGATGATCGACGATGGACACTGTCGTGGCCGGCAAGAAAGGGGGAATCACTTTATATTTTTTGTTTTTTTTTTTATCGGCGGCCTAGTAGTGGCCAGGCCATGGCCTTGGTTGCCGATCACAGCCACGAAATTTTTTTTTGTTATATGCATCGCTAAATTAACGATTTATTTTTAATTTTCTGGGTTTTTGCATCGTTATATTAAAAATTAAATTTTTTTTATTTTTTTGGTATATGCATCGCTATTGCGTCGCTAAATAGCGATGCAACTGTTGCGTCGCTATATTAACAAAATTTTTTAATTTTTTAAGTTTCTGCGTCGCTAATGCGTCGCTATATTGCGACGCAAAATTTGCATCGCAATATAGCGACTCAATGTTGTGTCGCTATATTAAAAATTAAAATTTTTTAATTTTTTTGTATTTGTGTCGCTATTGCGTCGCTAAATAGCGACGCAATCACTGCGTCACTATATTAACGAATTTTTTTAAAATTTTTTGGGTTTTAGCGACGTAATAATGCGTCGCTATATTGCGACGCAACTGCGTCGCTATATTAACGAATTTTTTAAAATTTTTTGGGTTTTAGCGACGTAATAATGCATCGCTATATTGTGACGCAAACAGTTGCGTCGCAATATAGCGACGCATTATTGCGTCGCTATATTGAAAATTAATTTTTTTTATTTTTTTGTTAAATGCATCGCTATATTAAAAATTATATTTTTTTTATTTTTTATTATTTGCGTCACTATTGTGTCGCTAAATAGCGACGCAATCACTGCGTCTCTATATTAACGATTTTTTTTTATTTTCTCATTTTTGCATCGCTAATGTGTCACTATATTGTGACGCATTATTATTGCGTCGCTAATTGAGTCGCTATTTTTTTTCTCACTGAGTTGTCACAATTTGATCGCAATTTAGGGACGCAAAAATGCTTCGCTAAATTGGCGTTGCTATTTCTGATTTTTCCTGTAGTGGCTGCATGATCAGAATAAACTAAAACCTTAGACCCTAACAGACATGATCTAAACTTTTCTAGGGCAAACACAACTACTAGTAATTCTTTTTCAGTGGTAGTATAGTTCATTTGTGCATCTGAAAGAGTTGTACTAGCATAATAAATTACATGGGGTTCTCGATTGAGTTTCTGCCCTAAAACTGCCCCTACAGCATAATCAGAAGCATCACACATGATTTCGAAAGGTATGGTCCAATATGGGGTCTTGATAATTGGTACAGTGGTCAAAGCAGTTTCAAGGATGTTATAGGCTGTTAGACAATCTTCATCAAAATTAAAAGAACTATCCTTGGTCAACAAATTACACAATGGTCGAGAAATTTTACTGAAATCTTTGATGAAGCGTCTATAAAAACCAGCATGACCAAGGAAAGATCGTACTTGTTTAACTGAGGTTGGGGGTGGTAGATTTGAGATCAATTCAACCTTGGCTTTATCAACCTCAATACCTCGCTTTGAAACAATGTGTCCGAGCACAATTCCCTCACGAACCATAAAATGGCTCTTCTCCCAACTTAGGACTAAATTCATTTCCATACATCTTTTCAGTACCTTAGTCAAGTTCTCGAGACAGCTATCAAATGACGCACCAAAAACTAAAAAATTATCCATAAATACTTCCAAAAATTGATCAATCATATCAAAAAATATGGCCAACATACATCGTTGAAAAGTGGCTGGTGCATTACAAAGACCAAATGGCATGCGTCTAAAGGAAAATGTTCCAAAAGGACAGGTGAAGGTGGTATTTTCTTGATCTGCAGGAAATACTGGGACTTGATTGTATCCTGAATATCCATCTAAGAAACAAAAGAAACTTTGTCCCACTAGCCGTTTTAGAATTTGATTGATAAAAGGTAAAGGAAAGTGGTCTTTCCTAGTCACGACATTCAACTTTCTATAATCTATACATACTCTCCAACTAGTTGATGCGCGAGTAGGAATTGATTCGCCCTTTTCATTTTTAATCACGGTAATACCCGAATTTTTAGGTACTACTTGGATTGGACTGACCCATTGACTATTTGAAATTGGATAAATGATACCAGCATCAAGCCATTTTACTACTTCTTTCTTAACAACATCCCTCATGTTTGGATTTAGCCTTCGTTGCATGTCTCTATGTGGTTTGGCTTCAATTTCACTATGAATGTGGTGCATGCAAACGGAAGGGTCAATTCCCTTAAGAATAGCTATTGTCCATCCAATTGCCTCTTTATGTTCTTTAAGTACATCTACCAATTTATCTTCCTGCTCAGAGGTTAGGGTAGATGCAATGATTACTGGAAGGGTGTCATTGGATCCAAGGAATGAATATTTTAAGTCATCTAGAAGAGGTTTCAACTCTAGTTGGGGTGGTTCTTCCAAGGATGGTATTAAAGGGTTTGGTTTAGTTGGAAGTGGTTCGTATTTTATAGTTTAAGGAGGGATAGTGTCGAACTTAGGTGGTTCTAATAACATATTTATCTCTTTGGTATACTCATCAATATCAAAGTCATCTATTCCAAAATGTGTAAGACATGTTTGTAAAGGATCCGAATCAAGCAAACTTTGGAATTTTTTATCTACAACTTCCTCTATCTTGCTTACTTCATTTAAATACCAGTTACAGCGCACGCCTGATATGACTAGGCCCACCTACCACCTATAACGCCATGCTTGGCAGAGGGCTGGCAAACATGGCCACCCCTAACATACTTAGACGTTGTTGCGATCTATCCCTGTCAGCCTGGCCACCTATCCTCTGCCAGACGGTAACGTCTCGGTTACAAAAACTTTCCAAAAGCGGGTAAAGGGGACTTCTGGACAGGTATAAGAACCTTCATTCATAATGAGAGAAGGGATCTAAACTCCAAGTGACTCGAAAAAGTATTTTAGTCCTTCATTCATTACTATTTCCCAGGTCACTCACTTGAGCGTCGAAGGGTCCCCACCGGAGCAACCGATCCCCAGAGACTTTCTTGCAAGATTCTCGTTCGAGGAAGAGACACCACGAGATTCCTGAACCCCTGTTCATCATCCTCTGGATCCTCTTTGTTACCCAACATTCGAGGAACGTGATTTGGCGGCAACAAACAGGAGCACCAGTAAGGGAAGAGAGGTAGAAAGCTTCGAACCAATCAACTACAAGCTTTCCTTCCCCATAGCAAACAAGAAAATGATGGTGATGCGCGCACAAAAGATTTCCACCAGCCATGTTGGGGGGCATCGCCCGATGATTGAGCAATAGAAGGCTAACCTCCCTACTCCGCCTTCACCACCACCTCAAGATGATCGGATCGCCGCCCTTACCATGCAAGTCCAATCACCTATGGTAGTGGTCAGGAGTTGGACAACAATTGGCGGCCGCGGCAGCACCTAAGGCCACCATTGCCGGGCGCGAGGATGGTTTAACTCAGTCAATAGTCCACCCGTGGGAGATCCCCTCGTGGGAGCCCCGCCACCGTTGTGCCTCACCCAGGCACCCCCATCGGGAGACCTCAAGAGGCTGCTTGTAGGATTCCCCACTAACAGGGGAACTGGAGAGATGCATGGGGAGCAGAACCAGTGCTGCTCTATTATCATGCAGCTCCTAGCCCCCTTGGGGTAATTGCTCTACAAGTGCCTGAGTCACTTAATCCTAGATATTTAGAGAAGAGGAAGGAGCCAGCCGAGCATTTGTTGACCTTCCCGCTTGGGGGATCCAGCGAGGACGGTCCAAGTCGGGGCTCTTCTCCCCGAAGAAGAGGCATGAGACCAACTTCTTGCCTTTCTGCAGGCCAATTCGGACATCTTCGCTTGGTTAGTATCTAACATGCCGGGCATACCGATAGAGATAATTGCCCATCAACTCAACATCAACCTAGGGTACCATCCAATCCGACAAAAGAGAGGAGCTTCGCCCCCAAGCGATAGAAGGCCATTGACGAGGAGGTCCACAAGCTAATTGTTGTCGGCCATATCCGGAAGGTGCAATATCTAGACTGACTGGTGAACGTAGTGATGGCCTGCAAGGCCAGTGGGAGCTGGAGAATGTGCATCTGACTTCACCTACCTCAACAAGGCATGCCCCAAAGATAGCTTCTCACTGCCCAGGATCGATCAATTGGTGGATGCAATGTCCAGCCATGAGACCCTCAGCTTCATGAATGCCTTCTCTATGTACAACCAGATCAGGATGGTCCCAGCGAACAAGGAGGCTACTTCATTTGTGACTGAGAAGGGTGTCTACTACTACAAGGTAATGCCCTTTGAACTAAAGAATACAAGGGCCACATACCAACTGATGAACAAAGTCTTCAAGGACCAATTCGGATGTAACATGGAGGTGTTCGTGAATGACATGCTGATCAAAAGTATCAGCACCGACGATCATGTTGCTAACTTGGCGGAGACCTTTGACAACCTCTGCCGATTCTAGATGAGGCTGAACCTCCGCAAGTGTGCTTTCGGGGTTATGGCAAGCAAGTTCCTAGGATTCTTGGTGACCCAGCGAGGGATTAAGGCAAACCTCGACAAGATCCACACCATCCTCGACATGAGATCTCCAACCAATAAGAAGGAGGTGCAGAGCCTGACTGGGAGAGTGGCAGCCCTAAGCCATTTCCTGTCCAAATCAATGGAGAGGTGCCTACCCTTTTTCAGGACCGTACAAAAGGTTAACGGCTTTGAGTGGACAGGGGAGTGCCAGAAAGCTTTCAAGAAGCTAAAGGAGTTCTTGTCTACCCCGCCGTTGCTGTCCAAGCCGAGGGAGGAAGAGGAGCTATTCCTTTGCCTCGCGGCTTTCTCCGAGGCGATAAGCTCTATGCTCACTCGCGTTGATGCCGTTGGAACACAGAGGCCTGTCTATTACATCGGCAAGGTGCATCATGATGCGGAGACTGGTATTCCAAAATCAAAAAAATTGTTGTTGTGCTAACCATCTCTACTCAATGTCTTAGACCTTACTTCCAAGCCCACAATCATGGTACTCACGGACCAGCCGCTCAGAGCGATCCTATCCCGTCTTGACACTTCTGGCTGGTTAGCGATGTGGGCCATCAGGCTAAGAGAGTTTGACCTATCATTCCGATCGAGATCGACCATGAAATTTCAGGTCTTAGCGAACTTTTTGATCGAATGCACTTGGATCGATGAGCAGCCGGAGTTCCCCTCGGCACCCTAAGGCATCACGTCCAAGGCGGGGAGGGAGGACCGTATTCTCCACATGGACTATGCCCTCCACTTTGACCTATCATTCCTAGGGTAGTGGAGCCAGTCTCATCCTAACAAGTCCAAAGGAAGAGGCGGTGGAATATGCCCTCCATTTCCTCTTCCTCGCTGCCAATAATCAAGCAGAATATGAAGCTTTGCTGGCATGAATGAAGCTCGCCAAGAAACTCTGAGTGAAACACCTTAGAGCTTTCGCTGACTCCTAGCTCATCTCCGAACAAGTTGCTGGAGAGTATGAGGCTCATGATCCCATCATGTCCTGCTATCTGAGTAAGGTCCAATCAGAGACCTCATTTTTTTACTTATTTTAGTTCAGCTACATTTCAGGAGCAAGAACGCTAGAGCTGACGAATTACTTATCACGCCCCAGACCCTATATTGGATCTAGGGGTGGCAACCAGCCGCATGCCTAGCTTCCATAATTCAAGCTTCCATAATTCAAATACATTTTACCATGTTATCAAAACATGCATCATATGCTCAAAATAATTTTGGAAGCAATTTCCATATATAGCATATTGAGAATATACAATTTCAGGATAAAATAACTGTACCACTGTAAATAGCATGTAAAAATGTATTTTTATACCAATATCCTACGGCCACACACTATGTACACAGAACACCCTCCTCGAGTGTGACACCCTGTATCCTCCATAAATATCCCTTGGAAGTCAGGGTCCTGAAAACAATGTCATGAACTCACATCTTGTCATATCCGGCTACAATACACCCCAAAGTGTATTTTCCATATACCCCCCTATAAAATAGTGTCATGAAATAATTTTTCACAGTAATAAAAAGACTTATTACGGCAAAAATAAGTCACCGTAATAAGTTTTTAATATTTTTAAAATTTAAATAAAAATCTATTACGTCGACTTATTTTCACTGTAATAGATTGATATTACGACGAAAATAAATCACCGTAATCAATTTTTAATTAAATTAAATTTTTAAAAATATATAACGATGATATGGTTTATTACGATGATTTTGTCATTTATTATGATGAATTTTTTATCATCGTAATAACTTATTACGATGACTTTTATACCTATTGCGATGAATTAATTTATCATAATAAGTCATTTTTCTTGTAGTGAGAGGAAGACGAGGACCATAGAAGCATAGGAAAAGGAGAGGCCCGCAGTTGCGAGGAGACACAGTCTTCAGGTGGAAAAGGGGTGGACCAGGAAGGGGAGGAAGCCATGAAGGAAAGACAAGGAAAGGTCGGGAGGACTGACCTGAGCAAAGATAGGAGAGCAGCAAGGCCCGAGGAAGGAAGACTCGGGTGAAGTTAGGCTCGGGGAAAGAAGAAAGTCTCGGGGATGTAAGTAATCAGGTCCGGGGTGACCCTCCTTCTATACCCTTTTTCAAATCATCCCGCCTAATTCGGCTAGCCTCGTGCACGCCCACTACTGAAGGGGATTTCTCGACAATCGTTCGGCGCACGAAATGCGAGATATGCAACCAATGATGGGACATCCATAGCATCAGCGCAATGATGAAAATAACGATGGTTGCCTTTTCATGGGTTCAGAAAGGACTTTTCCTTTTCAAGAAGGATCCCCTCAGATCTGACGGTGAGGGTTGATAGGAGCGGTGGCATTACGATGCTCCATACTACCGGCATTAAAAAGTCTCTGCTCCCCAAAGACACGCTCCTCCCTACGACTGGTGGCGCAACAGGATCAGCCACCTAATGATTTTATGCCCCTTTTGTCGGGCGAAAAATGAACCTACACCATCTTAGGGACGGAGGGCAGCTAATATGACTGATCAAGCCACGTTAGAGCTAACGGATTAAGCAACCAGCATCCCCCTTGGCCTTGGACTCTAAGGTCCCCTTCGGCCTCGGACTCCAACGTCCCCCTCGGCCTTGAACTCTAGAGTCCCACTCAGCCAAGGTCCCCCTCGGCCTCAGACTCTAGCGTTCCTTTCGGCCTCGACTCCAAGGTCCCCTCGGCCTCGAACCTCGGAACCCCCTTTGGCCTCGGCTCTAGTCTTCCATGGCCTCAGCAACTACAACCGTTGTCACCACTACATGGCCCGCCTACCATCTGTGGCACCAAGCTGGTAGAGGGCTTACAAGCTTGGCCACCCCTAACATACTCAGGGATGGTTGCCACTTGTCTCTGTCAGCCTTGCCGCCTATCCTCTACCAGACGGTAACATCTAGATTACATAAACTTTTCAAAGGTAGATAAAGGGAACTTTCGGATAGGTATAAGAACCTTTGCTCATAACGAGAGAGATCTAAACTCTGAGTAACTCGACTAAGTCTTTTAGTCCTTCGTTCATTACTGATTCCACCAGAGCAACCGATCCCAGAGGACTTTCTTGCAGAATTTTCATTCGAGAAAGAGACGCTAGGAGATTCCTAAACCCCTGTTCATTGTCCTTCATATCCTCTTTATTACGTTCGAGGAACATGATTTAACGATAATACTATTCATTATATTTTTTTACTATTCATCATCATTATCACTATATCTTTTCTTCAATCCTTTATTATCATATTATCTATTCTTTTTTTTTCCCACCATTCCTTATCATTACCATCACACACCAATAACCATCACATAATACCAATCTTTATTTTATTTTTTAAAAATAATTTTTAATAAATAAAAGTATTTTTAATTTTTTTAAAAATACAAATAAAAATAAAATTATATCATGCAACTAAACATCCCTTCAACAAAAAGCTCATGCGAACATCGAGTCACTCCACTTCAACGAAGACAAGGTTGCAGACATCCCCACCGCCATATAGCCCCCTAGCTTATTTTCCATTATAGCTCGCCCCCATAAAAATACTTGCCAACGTGGACATAATAAACGTCACAATTAAATAAATTTTTTATATTATTATTTGTTATCATTTTTTATTAAATAATATTTTGTAATAAAACATCAAATCAAAACATTGAAGGACAAAGTTAAATCCAAAGGTGCCCCCACCCCCACAACCCAACAATAAGGAAGGCCTCTCAGGATAGGGATAGGAGTCACAGCCATGACTCGATTGTATCTTCTCTTAAGGAAGTCCTCTAGGGACAGAGGCAAGAGTTGCAGATTAGGACCCCGCCTCTTAGTTAATGAGTCTGCTGTTGTTATGGAGGATACCCACCCTGCTGTAGGTACCTCGATCCGCGACTATCCTCCTAATAATGAGATGGTTGAGGATAAGGAGGCAGACATCCTTCCTCAACCCTAATATGAAGATTCTGATATGAAATATTAGAGGAGCGCGAAAACCTTCGTTTCGCTCCTCTTTTGGGTGACTTTTGCAACTCCACAATTTTGATATGTCTTGTCCGTTTGTAGAGGCAGGTTGCTAGAACGTTGTCTTCATATATAACGGAGTCTACTAGTCTATTCGAAGGTATTTTGGCTCTCTGGCAGAATACCTCCATTTGGGTTGATGCTCTTCAACAGTGCAATCAGCAGATCGCTCTTGTTATCTCTAAGGGGTCATTCATTCCATGACTTCTATTGGAGGCTTATACTAGTACAAATTTTTGGAAAAGGCAAGCTCTTTGGGCTGAAAGTCTCTCTCTTCTTGCTAGGGATTTTTCTTTCCTCATTGATGGAGACTTTAACTGTATTATTGGGACCAGTGAAAAATGAAGGGCAGGCAGTTTGTTGGCTCAGCGAAGTCAGCTAAGTTTAGGTCATTCATATCCTCCGCTGGGCTATTTGATTTGGGGTTCTTGGATCCCCAGTTCACTTGGTGCAACAATCGCTAGGGTACAGCTCGAGTATGGAAAAGATTGGATAGAGCTATGGCCATGGCCCAGTGGCTCCAATTTTTTCCTTCCACCTCTATTACTCATTTTCCTTGGATTACTTCTAATCATTGACCCATTTTGATTTCCACGGAGGTGGCTACGCAACGGAAACAGTTTTGTTTTGAGCAGTTTTGTTCTTAAACTGCGGTGCGGGCCATTATCTCCCAGGTTTGAACGTATGCCTGTCAAAGGTAGTGCTGAGTACAGATTATCTAGGCGGCTAAGTTGATGAAGCACTGGCTAGAACCTTTCTAGATGAAACATATTGAAGGTTGGGAACCTAGTCATGAAAGTAGGGCAGGTCGAAGCTAAAATCACTACCAATCGGGCTAGGGAGGTTGCTGAAGGCTATCTTCCTAATTCTGATCTCATTGCTCTTCATGCTTTGCTAACCCGCCACCACTCTCTCTTAAAACAATAGGATACTTAATGAAGACAGGTCTTAAATTCAGTGGATTCGAAAAGGTGATCAAAACACCAGATTATAGATGACGAAGGCCAATACCTATATGATATCCATGTCATTAGGGACTAGTTTTCCCACTTCTTTCATACCAGATAGATTGAGCCTACTGGTGATGGCTTCCCTGTTCACTCGATCATCCTAAGAAGATCTCAGTATCAAAGAATAACGTTCTTATCAGACCTATTTCAGAGGAGATTCAATCAGCTTTATGAGATATAGGGTCAAATAAAACCCCTAAGCCAGATGGTTTTCCACCCTATTTCTTTCGAACATTGTGGGTCATGATGTTTAGCAGGCTATCTTGGATGATTTTCATTCCAAAGTCATCCCTGTTAAGTGGAATTGGACTCTTATCACCTTGGTGCCCAAATGCTCCGATGCTTCCTCTCCCCTTCACTATAGGCCCATCAGCCTGTGTCCTATCCTGTATAAGGTCTGTTCTTGGATCTTAGCTAATAGATTGAGGGTAGTTATTCCTTGCATTATATTTGTAAAATAAGATGCTTTTATTAAAGAAGGCAACATATCTGATAATGTCCTCATAGCCCAATAGTTTATGCATGTCCTTCAAAGATCTTCTAGCCGACGAAGTCTTATGATAGACTGAGCTGGAGTTTTCTGCATAAGAGTCTTCTACAGTTTGGATTTGATAGACTTTTTATAGACTGGATTATGGCATACATCGATAGTCCTTTCTCACTCGTTATTAATGCCTGCCGACGAAGTTCTCCATTGGCTATGGGGCTGGGCCAAGACTGTCTGCTTTCTCCATTATTGTTCATCTTTGCGGCTAATGATTTATCGCATGCTCTCCACGAGGTGCAGGCATGCTCTCCACGAGGTGCAGCACGATTTCTATATTGCCCCCTTCTTTGCTAGAATGGATGGGCCTCAGGTCTCTCACCTCCTTTTTGCTGATGACTGTATGGCGAAGGATAATGTTTATAATGCGAGTACTTATGCCACCATTGTCGAACCTCGAGATAGAAAGTCAATCTTCACAAATCTTTGGTTTATTTTAGTCAGAAGACTTTCAACTCTACGAGGAAAATCATTCTTCAGACTTTTGGCATCTTCACTCAATCTTACGTATTTGAAGATTCCTATCACTTATAGGAGATCACGATGCTCCAATTTTAGTGAGCTTGAGCGCTAAGTTCAGGAACGTATAGAGTTATCTATGATGGGCCGAATTATCCTTCTCCGTTTGGTTCTATCATCCCTTCCTCTTTATTTACTATCCAATACAGTTATCCTAATTACTTATCTTCGAAGGATAAAGCGATGTTTTAGAAATTTCCTTTGGGCTCCGATGCAGGATGTTCATGGCAAGCATTTACTGGCTTGAGACACTATCTGCATGCATATCACTGAAGGAGGTCTCGGTATTCAGTTGTTATTCAGTTGTTAGTGCTACAAAGGAAGGCTATGCTTGCTAGACATGCTTCATAACCCACATTGCTTTTGAAGTTCTTTTATGCATGCTAGATATGAAGAATGAACTCCTAATATAACTATTCATTCCTCCCGAAGGTTTGCAATCGTGACGTGGATGATTAAAGATGGCTCTTTGACATTTTCCAGCAAATTTAATCTCTTTGACATTTTCTATATGAACTAACATTTTCTATGCTTTACATGATGAATCCTCCATGCCCAAAGTTTTTTTCATAAAAGAAGACTCCCTCAGGCATCGATAGAATTGGTTCAATCAATCCTTTACTACTGGATGCTTGGTCTACTCCGGAAAGATCTTCAACTTACAAATTCATGGTGTTTATCCAAAGACCAACTTTGGCATTTAGATTATCCAAAGACCAGCTTTGGCATTTAGATTGGGGATGCAATTGATCTTTCAAATTTTTGGATATGAAAATATGATAATCTCTATTTCATTATACTCGTACAACTTCTACTTTCTAATCTATCCAACTTAACTTACACTAAGATCATTCATTTTTTTAAAATAATAATAATAATGCAAAGCGTAATTTGACCCAACTAATCTTGAATGCTCATTGAATTTAATTGTAAAATAAAATAAAAACAATTTAAAATAAATTATGAAGCATACTCCAAATATTTATACATGAAATTAAATAAATTTAAAATTTAAACCCAAACAGAAAAGGTTAAGATATATATTTGTGCAACGAAAGCTTTAATTTATAAAAGCATACAGAATCCCGATGCGAACCACCAACCTCTCAATCATTTGAAAGCGCACAAAGCTTAGAGATCCAGAATACAACAAGGCGGACACAGATCAACGTACAGATTACTTTAATAAAAATATCCTCCAGCCCCCTCAAAACCCACCAATTTCTAAATTTCCAAATATCGATAACATTATTAAGGCTAAAAACAACAATTTTGGCATTTACTTTTTTCCTATATGAACTTAAAATAATATAATACAAAAATTATATGCCATAAAAAATATCTCCTCTAAGCTAATACGAAAATCAACCTTCCCCCGTTGCCAGAAATAAATGAAAATTATTAATAAAATATAAAAACCAAGCACCAATCAAGCCATCCACTACAAGAAACAACGGCTACAAATGACTAAGCCAAAACGTAAAACCAATATCAAAAGTGAAAAAAGGTCACTTGAGTTGTGACTTGCAAAACTAAACTAGCAAAAATAAATTTTAAGCCTCGTCACCAATATTTCTCTAAAAAATTATATCCGAGCAAATTAAGCATATACCCTAAAAAAATCGTTGAAACAAAGCGTAAAAAAATAAATCAAGCAAATAAATTTTAAGCCTAGACCAAAAAGCCGCACACGTGCCTAAAAAAGCTGCCCAATACAAGAGGAAAAAAAAAAACCGCTGCCTGAGCTCAGACTTCTAAAGTAAAAATATTTTGTAAGATAAAACACCACACGATATGCTTAGCAAACCTGAAAACTTACAGCATAAAACTTCGATCCACTTAAAAATCAAACAGGTTCAACTTACCTACACAAACTTCAAATTACCAACCAACCAAAAATATTTTTCCTAAAAATTGATTTATCCAATAACTCAGCAAAAGACAGCAAATCAACTAAAACCAAGTCAATTATTTCAACTAGCATACCATTCAAATTCAAATTTCAACTAGCATACCATTCAAATTCAAATTCCATTCAGAAGCTAAAACGCTGCCATCCGTGCCCACGCGATCCAAAAGCTACAACTCCGCCGACAAATTTATTAAGCCCGTTCATACAACGCAACCGAACGAAAAACAAAAAATACAGTATTTAAAACCATCAATTAAGACTTAATGTTAAGTTACAGACATTCACATAACATTATTCATTGAAAAAAAAAACAAAGAAAGGTTAGGAGGCAAAGATAAAAGAGACAATAAATACCGGCAAAATAAAGGTTAAACAAAGCATCAACCAGCTAAAACAATCACTAAAACAAAATAAGTGCATCAGTTTAAAAAAATTAAATATCAGACGAGTCCCCAAACTATAGGAACACTTTCGAAAAAATGATTACCATACTTATGCGTGCCATGCAAACGCAATCAGAATGTTGAAAATAATTACACACATCATCCAAAAATACTTGAGGCCTCAAATACGAAGTCCAATAAAACTAACTGATAGGACAACGCAGTTGAGGTTTGAATAAAAGCCTCAACATAAAGTCGAGAATGCATCTCAGGTTGAACAGATCTGTACGGTCAGTTGACTCCAAGCAGGATTACACCAGCTTCGCCCCCTCACGTCCAGCGTTCCATCCTCAGCTTCAATCAATTTTTTTATACAGCGTTCCAAAAAGCAGGATCCCTTTTTAAAAGTAATTCAACCAACTCTGAAAAAAGTTAAAGCGTTCGTTGCCAAACTTCTATTCACCATAGAGCTCCACAACCGAGAATTATCTTAAATCCAATATAGAAAACATCCAGACATCCAGAAAATCATCTCATACAGATCCAGAGCAGCGAATCGTCTTAAAACCAATGCAGCAATGTGGTGATCCCAGAGCAAAAGAATCTTAGTGCACCCAATGACTACAACGAAGCAACCTCCAGCACCAACGATGTAACAAAACCCTGAAGAAACGCTCACCAATAGACCGACAAGTCCCCAAACAACAAGAAACTAACATTACATTCAATCTCCCTTCTACAAAGTAAATTTCAGACAACACATCTTGACATCATAAAAGACAAATGACAAGTCCACCATTTATTTCAAAACTAACAAGTAACAACACACACAAAAATTCATAATAAAAATAACGTGAAAAAAATGCAAAAAATTTCAGTAGTGCTCATTGGCGTTAATTCACAATACTCTAGTTCTCATTTGGCAACGCTAGAAATTCAACTGCATGCTCGATAAGTCATAATAATCATGCAAGGAACCTGGAGGCACCCCATTTGCGATTATAGAAGATAAGCATAGCATCAACCTAACATATGAACTTATCGCACAATTGACATTAGAATAAATTGGAGGAATTGGATGAACCGAATGAAAAAAATTACCTGGAAAGGATAATAACACCACCTTATCGCACAATTGACATTAGAATAAATTAGATAAATTGGATGAACCGAATGAAATCAATTACCCAAAAAAACTGTCGATTGACTTCTAACTAATGATCTTAATAAATTGGAGAATATAGATTACCGAGTGAAACAAAGCCTACCATTCGATTTACTCACAGAATTATCACTTGCGAATAATCATTTCTCACGAGATGCCTGCTCATCTATAAAATTTGGTGAAATAAATTAGGTCCTCTCCTTCCATAGAAGGAATTTAAACGATACGAAACAGCTGTGCATATGTACCTCAAAGCTTGAAGGTTGACGACGGCAACGGTTGCTCGCCCTTTGATAATTTCATAGATATACCGATCGACTCGTAGAACCATTTTTTTAAAAAAAAAAAAAAAAAGAAAAAGAAGACACCAGAGAGGGAGACCCCGGGGAAAAAACAACCCCGTGCGATCTCCCAGCACGAAAAAATAAATATTTTATTAGGATCTGGTGACCTGCCATGCGAGCGCACCCAACATGGCAAAGGTCGATGCGACAACATGGGATCCGAAAGTCACTACTACCGTCATGATACCAATTTCCCCTCCCTTAACTTCCATTCCATGGAGCTCCCTGTCTTTCCTATATTCTACATACCATGGAACACAGAAACCCACCCCTCAACATCAAGTCTAATTTCACAAACTAGAGACATCATATAGAGATCTATTGATTAAGAACCTCGTTTTTCACGATCCCGAAGTCCATCACGTCTCCAACGGACCGATCGTACAGATCTGCAAGAAAAAATAGCTGGATCTGAGACAACTTTGGTCATCTTCTTCCACCTCCAGATCCAAAGCTTTGTCACCAGGTGATCAACCCCTGAAAATCTGTTGAAAAAAGAGCATCTACACCAAAACAAAACAACCGCACACGCGTATAGATCGAACGCCTTATCATTAAGGGGAAAAGGAAGGAAAAAACTTTTCCCAGCCGATTAACAAAGGGAAAAAAAAGAAATCACAAAAATATAACCGTAGATCAGCCAAAAAAACAGGAAAAAAAAAATCAAAACTCAAACGAGACGATAGATCGCCAGATTTATAAACAAAATAGGACAAATTTGTGATGCATAAAAAAGAAGAAGAAAGAATCACCTTAAAATATAGATAAAAATAAAAATCAATAAAACAAATATATCTACAAAATAAAACCGATGAAGGAAAGGCCAGAAGAAAGAACCACGAAAACAAAGAGAAGCCCTAGCGATGGCGTAACCAACCGGGTGGCCCGGGTGGCGCTAGGTATTTATTGACCGCTTTCGAGAGGATGGGCGGCAAAATTAAAGCGGTGGAGCACTTGTCGCGCTTAGCGTCCACGTGTTTGGATGGTATGCGTCCACGTGCTTAGATCGCTGGGACACGACAGTTTCGCTGCGGGAACGGCAAGGCTGAGCGATACATTGTCGTCCAACCGCTCGCATATGAAATATTTATGCGGAATGTGACGTGCTGTCCGAATTAGACCGGATGTAATTCGATGGATGCCAATTTTAGCAATAATTTATTCTTGGCTTGTCGGCTGGGATAAAAAAAATAACGCACGCTCTGGAATGTACGGGGGCTAAGTATTTTAACACAAACGTTTTACCGTCACTAAGTTTGACTGGATTCAATGAAATTTGGTGCATCCCAAACATTTGCCTATTTGAATTAACTTTTAAAGTCTAATCAATAGCTATCAGTCTCTAATAACCAATTTATAATATTTAATAGCAAGCTAATAAATTTATTTTTTAGGTATTAGCCTTTCAAAAATTAACGATTAGGATCAATTAATTCAAGAAATTATTGAATCAACCGCTACTCTATTTTTATAATTTTTATTTTAATTTCTTAAACCTTTTATATTTGCCTATGTTCTTTGTTTTCATGTCAATTTTTT